>JAJMKT010000206.1:0-37487 GCA_030563985.1 Geotrichum restrictum
CAAGACAAAGGGACCGCCCAGGGTCACCGACTCACTGAATGCTTAGGAAGCAAGCGCCGGCACAATCTTTCTTTCTTTTGCTGTTATATTATTAGTACTGTTACTGGTGTTTGTTTGTGAATTCACACTCAACTACTGTCAGCGCCTTTAGTACGTGCTGGCCCCTTTACTATATTGCCTAGACTAGCAGCTAGCTAACAGCCAGCTAACAGCCGTATTATTATAAGACGACTCTCTAGACTAGATTATAGCCTATTTACATGTACAGTAGAGTCTGAGTAGACTATAATGAACGCGTATTGACATCGCCAGTTCACCTATAGATATATATCGCAGTGCACTACGTATAGTCTAACAGTTTCTAACCTTATAAAGACATCATTAAAGCGATCAAGGCAGGAACAGAATGATAAACTTAACTATGTCGACTGCAAGTACTGTAATTCATAATCTGGTAAAAAAAAAAACTTGTTTAATTCTGGTAGCTATTAAATTACTTGTCTGCTTATTTTCAACTTCAACTTCAAATGTCTCTCTCACTCCTTTTTTTTTTTTTTTTTTTTTTTTTTTTTTTTTTTTTTTTTTTTAATTTCTTTTCTCTTTTTTAAAACATAGTATCGAACGGCGACTCTGTAGCCTGTCTGCGCCTGTGACTTCTGCGGCCAGCCGTCACATCCTCACCACCAGGCCCATTCATCTTGGAATGCTTAAACGTAAACCCAATAAATGCACGCGAGGGTAGAGGTACACCACGTTCAGCCAGGTTCTCAACTTGAGTACGCTTTTCCATCACCTCCTTGTATTTAGCCATATCGGCATCGTTGGCAAAATCGTCAAAGTAACCCGCGTCCGTGTCCGAGTCAAGCTGGGGCACGAAGGGAGGTGTGGAGGATCGTAGGTTTTCGAAATCAACTTCTTGGAAATAGCTGTGGTTGCGGATTTCCTCAAATGATCGTAGTCGGTTCCGGGGACTGTTGATTAACCGTTGTACGAGGTCCCATGTCCGGTCGCTGAAAACGTACCGCCCGTCCTCGTACTGTGGTCGACGCAGCGCTTCCTTCCAATGTTGAAGGTTGGCGTATGTTTCGTCTGTAGTGCTACCTGCAAAAGGAGGATATCCGGCTAGTGTTTCAAATAGCATACACCCGAGCGACCAGTAGTCAATGGTGTAGTCATAGCTGCGGCCTTGCAAGACCTCAAGTGCCATGTAGTCAGGCGAGCCTACCACCGAACTGGCGTAGTTGATGTCACTTTGGCGGAGAGATCGGTACATTTTCCGACGCTCGTCAACCGATCGATACGAGACCTGCATGTCTTTCAAGGCATCTAACTTAATTTTCATGCTTTCAACGCGCTGTTTAGAAATGGCTCCAGATGCTAAACCAAAGTCGGTCAGTTTAATGTGTCCAGAGCTGTCAATAAGAAAATTCTCTGGCTTCAGATCACGGTGAATGTAGCCAAGTTTGTGGAGAGCTTCAAGCGAACTAAACATTTCTGAAATGTAAAATCTTGTATGTCTGGGATTCAGAATACCAGTATTATTGAGCAAAGTTCGGTAGTCACCACCAGGGACGAATTCCATAGCAAGATATACATTTTCAGGGTCCTGGAATGCGTAAAGAAGCTTGACTAGCCAAGGCGATTTAGAAGCAGTGAGAATGTCACGCTCCGTAAGAATGTGTCTGATTTCATCAAGTTTGAGCAGGAGCTTCTTGTTGAGAACTTTGAGAGCACAAATCTCTTTACTATCCGCCTTGCGAGCAAGATATACCTGACCATATCCTCCCTGGCCAACCTGTGTTAGGATCTTGAAGTCACCATACTTGAGCTTGACTCTGCGCTTCCGGAGAAGAACTCGTTCACGTCCAGTATACGATCGCCATTGAGCCAAGCGCTCATCCTGATTCTCAATGAGGGACAATCCTGCTTTAGCCTTTTGCAAGCGCTGCTGACGAGTATGGACATAAGTCATAAGATCAAAGTAGTAGTCAAAAAAATACAGTTGAGACACGTCAACCAATCGCTTCACCTTTGGATCATTCACCTTTTCGTAGTCTGCCATACTGAGTTCCACAGGTTTGTGATTTCCTACTTGGTTAGGCATATTCCCAGTGCCATAAGGTGGGCTATTTTCTTTATTGTGGGCTTTCACAGGCGAAACATCCATTTTGTAGCTCATGGGATCGTCCAATTGTCTCGTAGGACTTTGAGAAATGTTTCCCATTTGCAAGTCGCGGACTCCTGAAATAAGTACGCTGTCATCATACTGCTGAGCAACGGGTGGCTGCTGTTGTTGTCGCTGTTGCTGGCGCTGCGCTTCCTCACGAGTCATTCTGGTTGGAGATGAAGCACCAGATCTTAAGGCACTAAAGCCTTCTGTGGCAGCAGCAATAACGTTTGTGTTTCTCATTGAGTTGAGAATTCCATTCAACCTCGACGGTGATTCCTTAGACATTTGGTAGAAGAGTCGTTCTGAGTGAAAAAAAAATGGAAATTTGAAAAAAAAGTAGAGTCAAGTATGGCAATGTAGTCAATTGAAAAGGAAAGAGAGTGGAGCAGAGAGAGATCCGAATGGAATTCAAGTATTTATGGAATACTGTACGCAGTAAACAATAAATAAAACAGAAACTATAAAAAACACCCAAAAGAAAACATTCAGGGATATCATCACAAATTGTTTGTTGTTTACTTGACATCTGGAAATGGACATGGCTTGTTTCCACAGCAACAAGAAAATGAGGTGCGGCGGAAACATAACTCATCAACATCTAGTTCTACCCGCGGAACATCAATATACCGATAGACATGGGGTATAGTAGGGTGTACGGTAGCACTAGAGTTGATAGCCACTGATTCACCAGAGCTACAGCTCATTGTGAGACTTGAGAACTCAGTTTATCTTACTATGCTAGATGCTTACGATCCATACCTTTTTCACACACAAAAAAGTAAAAAAGTAAAAAAGTAAATGCTAAATGCCTTATGTATTGACTTGCAACTAAACCTCGTCATACTAAATAGCTAACAAGGGTCAGTAGCCAGGAATCACTATAATGCACTACCGGTATAGGCTAGTTAGCAGCGCTGGCTGCCAAACTAGACATGAGATGCTGGATTGTTGCGAGCACCCAAAAATTCCTCCTTTATGGCTTTATCCTTAGCGCTCTGCTTTTCAACCGCAGTTTCATCCAGCACTCTGGCAAACCGGGGTTCTGTATAAGTACCATCGTCGGGGTCGTCCCACGTTCGTAACGGCGTCAGAAGCTCGTACCGGTATGCATCCTCCGGTTTCTCCATTACTAGAAACTCACAGTGACGAACGTTACGGAACGTCTCAAACTCTTCATATGTCCATCTAAACCACTTCATCAGAAATACTCGGATCCAAATTCCATGGGCTACCAGTACTAAGACATCTGCAAACTTGTCGTTTGTAAACTGTCGAAATAAAGTCTCGTTAAATCCAGCTATTCTGTCGTACACATCTGCAGCAGATTCGCCATTTGGGATACGGTAAAAACTATATATGGAGTCCGTTAGCCCGAGCTCAACATTCGAGAGAGTTTTAAAAGTTTTTTTTTCTTCTAGGGAATTCAAAATACTCACAAATGGCCGTAGTGCGCACGCTCCTTCCAGACCCGATTCATTTCATTAGGGCCTCCTTGAAAATTTCCAAAGTCCTGCTCTCTTAATCGGGGTTCCTGAAACACTCGGTGGTCGATATTATTTTCTTTAAGGGCTTCAACGATACCAGCCGTAGTTTGTTGTGTTCGTTCATACGGTGAAGTGTAGAACAAGACGTTGTCGTCTTTTCGGAGAAGACCCACCAGCCGTTGTCCCGCATTTTTTGCCTGTTTGTGCCCCAGTTCTGTAAGAGGGATGCGATGGTTTGGAGTGTGTGTGTTGATAGCTTTGTCGCCTAGAATGCCCTATGATTAGTAACTATTATTAAGATGACTCAACAGCAGAAAGATCAAACCCGTCAGCAGACCCGTCAAAAGACCCGTCAAGAGACCCGTCAGAACTAACAAGGGAAAGCAACTTACAGTTTCCTTCGGACTCGCCGTGGCGGATGAGAATGATTAGCTAGGATACAAGTTAGTATAGGACGTTAACGAGCGTGAACGCAGCATTCTTACTCGAGGTCTTCCCATTTTGTTCTGGATGGGCGCTATGGTACTTTGTGAGGTGTCTGTGCTTGTCAGGTAGTGTAAAAGACTAAATAAGCGACGTGAACAAATGAAAAAGTAACGTAAAGAAATGTAGAGAAAAGTAAAGAAACAGAAGGTAGAAGAGAAGAGAAAGGGAAAAAATGGTTCGGGAAAAGATAGCTGGAACGAAACTGGAGAAATGGAGTTCCGCTGACAAATCGGCTAAGTCGAGTGGAGGAATGTTTGCAATCGGGCGGACCTCAGGGACCATCAGCGATCGGTTTAAAGGACCCGTAAGAGCATTTAAACAGATTAAAACAAAGATCTAGGCCAAACAATCACGGCGTTTAATGCTAAAACAGGGCCTTTTCATTTCAACCATAAATTGAAAATGGGCGTTCTAGACTTTGATTACGTACGGCTGAAGAGTAGATCTACTTTTTAACAGTATGCATTTGCGATAGAAAACAACAATCTACTTTATTGTTGATGTTATCTTACAGACATATTTTCATCGTCTATGGCTAATAGGACACAAACATCCATATATGTTCGAGGAAAGTAAATACGGCTTTCCTCCATGGTGTAGAGGTTTAGAATCGCGCGCTCCACTTGTGAAAAATCGGCTGAAAACTTTCGTGAGGCATTCTGCGTGATGCTGGTGGCCAAACGTGGAGAAGCCAGCTTGAACAGGAAATTGTGTGATTCCATGGACGCCGATGGCAAAAAGTTATCAAGCGAAAAAGACAGGTCCGCAAGTGCTTCCTTGGAAAACATTTCTTGGAGAGTAGTAGATTTGTTAACAACTGCTTTGAGAAACGGCTCGAGACCAGAGTTGACGAGAAATTGATGTCGCTGTCTGTCTTCCAACACTTCGGCCAGCTCGTTTATTCGGGCATCTAGCTGATCAACCTTGTATTGTGTGAAAGAAAAAAGTTGCAGCGAAAATTTGACCGCATCCAAGCAGTTAATGGTGAAGATTTCAGACTGTGTATCCGGAAGATCACTGGCAATTCGATTACAGCACTCCAAGTAAGGCTCAGTGAGATCCTGAATAATTTGTTTAATCATATGATCGCCTTCAGAATCATATCTAATACTTGACTCGTAGGATTGTAAAACAGATTTAAGGTCACTCATGACATCGCTCATAAACTCTGGAGGCTGTAAATCCGAGGTCGACGTCAGCATATTACCCTTGATGTCGCTAATTTTTTCTTCCAAGCACTTGTTGAATTGTCGCAAACAGAATTCCTCTATTTGTGTAATCGCTGTAAGTAGTTGTGAAGTGGGCTGGAGAAATTTGCCAAACATGGAAGAAGAAAAATTCAGCTTATCTGTTAATTGGTAAATCGTAGAGATGCGTGTTTCGGTGACCACTACTTGCTCCATTCGAGATTTGAAGGGTTTAACTAGGCCAGCTGTAATTACATCGAGCAGGCTATCGATGGTCTCCTTCAAATCCAGAGAGTACATGGATTCTTGTGTTGGCTTTTCATCGTCGAAGAGAGTTGAGATAATTTCTCGCTCGTTAATTATTTCCGAATGGATCCATGCCAGAATGTCACCCACATACCGAAGAGGCTCAAATGCGTAAAAGTCAATAGCCTTTTCATGTGTGGTATCCGTGGTAAGTGCATTCACGAATCGAGTTGTAAGGTTGCGTTGTCTTGACTCCGACAAAGATTTTAAAGCAATTTCAAATTGTACAGGGCGCTCAGACAAGACCATGAGAGATTTGCTCAGTTGTCGTCTGATCTTGGGATCATCTCCGCGCATGGTTTTCAGGTCTCGCTGCACGACGAAAAACAGTCGGTCGAATCCTTGGTCCAAGTAGCGAGACATTTTGCTCATTATATCTAATCCCAGGTCCTGGTTATCAGTTGCAAATAGTGAATCGCAGTCCGAATGAATCCTTTTCGCTTTATTTAATATTCTGAAAAATTCATCATCAATTGGATGACTAGAGGACGTGAGAATATCTGCTTCATTGTCTGGCACAACGAATTTTGCTTTGAATGCACTCAAGACAGCCTGTTTAATTTGAACACTTTTGATTTCTTCTAATAACCGTTCTGTCTCCTTTACCGGTCCTCGTGTGTCGTTGGCAGCCTTGGTTACCTGAACCTCCATGGAACTGAAAGAGGTATTGAGCTTTTGAATGGTCCTACCGAGTCCTTCTAATCGATCAATCAGCGGAGAGAATTCCTTGAGGGTGATTCCGTTTGAGCGAATTACATCTGCCTCTGTGTTAGACCGCAACTGTCGTCGCGTCTCTCCTGTGTTCTTGTCTATTCGATGATCTAGTGAGAGAAGAGCCATGCGAATAGACGCATCTGTATAGGACGTTGATAAAATGCTTGCAATCTTCTGTGAAAAGGCATTATCAGGTCTCGCTAACGGAGTAGCAGGTAACGCACTGCTTGGATCATTTAACTCCATTGTGATTGTGGTTGATCCTATATTCAAAGCATTAACAATTGCAGCAGCGGTTTTACGTTTTGCTGGCATTTTTCTTCATGGATCACGTAATCATCCCATATCAATCGATACCAAAACTATATTGAAAACATTTCTATAAGCTTAACTTTTAAATATCCAGACTCTTTTGCGTAGCAAAGAGTTTGGTGGAGATGGTAGAGCCAAAGTCTTCAATCTGAGTGCAGTACTTGTCAATCTGGCCAGATACCAGCAAGCTCTCTAATCGTGAAGGCTCAGCAGGAAGTTTGAATTGAGTTTGCCAGTCTTCAGACAGTGTTGGCTTACCAGCGGCAGCAAGAGAAGTGTTCTCAAGCTTCCGCTTGTGCTGCCATTGCTGGATCTTTAGCTTTTCACGAGCAAGCTGTCTTTGGTACCAGTTGTAGTTGCCCTGGTCAGCGTGGAAGCTGTCCACAGAATCGAAAATAGCCTCAATGTTCTTTTCGAGGTAGGAATCGATGGAAATGTCAAATTTGTCATAAGAGCGGGCAAGTGAAAAAGGAGTAGCACTCTCAGAATTGGCCTTTTCCAAAGTTTGGAGGAAGAGAGTGACGAGGTGGGAGTTCTTGATAGTTACAGCAAGTTCGTCAAATACAGTACGGTAAGAAAGATTGACTTTCTGGAGAGATTCAGTAGTGAAAGAACCATCTTTGCGAGCGGCAATGAATGCCTCAGAAAGGCGGAAAGCTTTAAGAGAGAGGCCAGCGTTGACGGGTTGAGAAATGTCATTTACAATAAGAATGGCATTAGGGTTGGAAGCCTGAAAATGGAGCAAGTTATCGATGACGCCGTTGTTGAAAAACTTGCCAAGGTCAGTACTCATGTAATATCCCACGGTATTGACGTCGGCATTGACCATCTTGAGATGGCTGAGCACGTCGTTCTGATACTTCAGGATGGCCTTTGATCGAAGACCAGAACCCTCACTTTCGTTGGCAGAAGCAGGGTATGCAAAGGCATGGGAGATTTTCAAGGTGTCATCAAGTTCTACACCGAGCAGCTGGCCTGAAACGAGGGCAGGGCTGTTGTCAGAGGCAACTTTGATGATTTTGAGGACGACGCTGGAGTCGATCTGGACCTTTGTGGTGGTAGGCGATGCCAGAGGAAACGCAACGGGCTGAGAAGCGCTAGAAGAACTAAACTGTTAGATGTTGCGCCGGATGAACATTGGTAAACTGGCACTTACTATGGCTTGGACATGTTGAACTGCTTGGATCGCGGTGGCTCTTCCTTTTTTCACTTTGAATTTTGAAGAATTTTTCTGAAAGGAAAGTGCCAGATAGACAGGGCAAGGGCTTTCCTATTACGATTTTTGTATGTGATGGCATGCGCACACAACACAAAGCCATTTGTGTGGATTCAGGGTAACCTGCTGAAAAAAAATTAGATGAAAAAAAGTGACGGTAGGCGAGATATGACTGATTGTCTCCATTTCTGTTACTCAACCATCCACCGTCACCCCTTCAGGAGTCAGGAAGAATAGTTATAAGTACGTGGGACAATCCTGTTTCAACTACTGATGAATTGAGAATTCTAACGTTATATAGATCATGTCCGATAAGCCTGTTGAACAAGTTACTGAGCAGCTGCAGAAGACCTACCTCGACGAGGAAACCGGCGAGCAGGTCTCCAAGAGCGAACTCAAGAAGCGCCAGAAGGCTAGAGAAAATGCAAAGAAGAAGGCTGAAAAGGCAGCTTCTAAGCCTGTTGCCCCCGCTTCTGCCAACAAGAAGGCTAAGGAAGAAGAGCTTACCCCTAATCAGTACTTTGAGATCAGATCTCGACAGATTGACGAGCTGAGAAAGACACATGCTCCCAATCCTTATCCCCACAAGTTCCATGTCAGCATTCGTATTGACCAGTTCGTTAAGAAGTACGCACATCTCGCGCGAGGAGAAAAGCTTGAGGATGAAAAAGTCTCCATTGCTGGCCGTGTTTTTGCCAAGCGTGAGTCCGGCACTCAACTCAAGTTCTACGTTCTCCATGGTGAGGGTAAACAGGTTCAGGCTGTTGCCCAGGCTTTTGGTGAATCTCAGCTTGATTCAATTCACGAGCTGTTGCGTCGTGGTGACATTATCGGTATCAAGGGATACCCCTTCCGCACAACCCCCAAGAAGGGTGGTGAAGGCGAGCTCTCCGTTTTCATTGAGTCTGTTCAGTTGCTGACTCCTGCTCTTCACATGCTTCCCACTGAGCACTATGGATTCAAAGACCTGGAATCCAGATTCAGACAAAGATACCTTGATCTGATTATGAACAACGCTACCCGCGACCGCTTCATTACCAGATCTAAGATCATTTCGTACATCCGCAAGTACTTTGACGAACGTGATTTCATTGAGGTTGAAACCCCCATGATGAACATCATTGCTGGTGGTGCTACTGCCAAGCCTTTCGTCACACATCACAACGATCTTAACCTGGACATGTTTATGAGAATTGCTCCTGAACTTTTCCTTAAGCAGCTTGTTGTTGGTGGTCTGGAACGAGTGTACGAGATTGGACGTCAATTCCGAAACGAGGGTATTGATCAGACCCATAACCCTGAGTTCACCACTTGTGAGTTTTACCAGGCTTATGCCGATGTGTATGATCTCATGGAGACCACCGAGTTGCTTTTTTCTGAAATGGTAAAGGAGATCACCGGCGGTTACAAGATTGAGTATCAGCCTGATGGACCCGAAGGCAAGACCTTAGAGATTGACTTCAGTAGACCTTGGAAGCGTTTGGACATGATTGAAACCTTGGAAGAACGCTTAAACGTCAAGTTCCCCCCTGGCGATGAGCTTCACACTGAGGAGACTAACCAGTTTTTCCGCAAGGTCCTCAAGGATAACAAGCTAGATTGCACACCTCCTCTTACCAACGCCCGTATGCTGGACAAGCTTGTTGGCGAGTACCTCGAGGACACATGCATCAACCCCACGTTCATCTTTGGACACCCCCAGATGATGTCTCCATTGGCGAAGTACCACCGCGATATCCCCGGTCTCTGTGAGCGATTTGAGGTGTTTGTTGCTACCAAGGAGATTGCCAACGCTTACACTGAGTTGAACGATCCCTTTGACCAGCGTGCTCGTTTCGAGGAGCAGGCGCGCCAGAAGGACCAGGGAGATGACGAGGCCCAGATGGTGGATGAGACTTTCTGCGAGGCTCTTGAGTACGGTCTCCCTCCTACTGGTGGATGGGGATGCGGTATTGACCGTATTGCCATGTTTTTGACCAACTCTAACTCGATCAAGGAAGTTTTGCTCTTTCCCACTATGAAGCCTGAAATCAACAATTAAGGCTAAGTGGCGTGTGTAGAGTGAGTGACTGAGAGTGACTGAAGCAAAGTAGTAATAATAAATGTAATGTACTATATTAAGATGATTTTGTTTAAGTAATAACACCTGCTGTGTGAGTGTGAATGTGAATGTGAATGTGTGATTATGAAGTGCACCGTCACGAATGAATCTGAACCTTTGTGTAGACTTGTGTAGACTAGTAGTACCGGCTGTTTATAGTTTCTTCGACGTCGTATACGTGCACAATTGCAACGTCGAGAGAGAGAGAGAGAGCCTAGGGTCTGCCATTTTTATTTTATTTGTGATTTGTGATTTGTGATTTTTTATTTTTTATTTTTTGTTCATAATGTTTATGTTAAATTTGGTATGTTTAGACTTTACAGTGTATACAGTTTTGTGATTTTTTTTTTTTTTCAACAGATCATGAACTGGGGGGTGGTGGGAGCCTGCCATGGGAGGTGAGGGAGGTGAGTGGACTCCGTGGAGTTAGATATATATGGGTCAGTAAATAAATAAAAAAATAATAAAAATAATAATAAAAATAATAATAATAAAAAAACAAGGATGAAAGGATTTGATCTGATGGAGAGAGGACTCCGAGGAGGGAAGAGGAGGAGGGAAGAGGAGGAGGAGGAGGAGGGGGGGAGTTGAAAGTCGGGGGGAGAAAAGGGTCGGGGGGAAGAAGGATTTTTAAGAATTCAAAAGGGAAAAGGGTATATGCCCAAGCAGGGATTCATGCGTACGCGTGGTGGTCTTATCACCAGGGGGGTCTACGTATACAGTATCTAGTATCTACTATCTATACTAGCGCTATAGTAACTAGTCTATACTGTAGTTATGATCTCGAGTTTAAATCGATCAACCATGGCCCAAGGGCCCCAAGGACCCCAAGGAATAGAGTCAATAGACTATATATTCACGGTTACAATCAGCCGTTACAATCAGCCGTTACAATCAGCCGTTACGGTGTATTTTTGTTGTAGCTGGCTATAGCGAGCTCTCACTTTAAATTCAGAGTCGACTCACTCCACTGTGACTCCCGTGACTCCAGTGCTCGCGAGATCTCCTTAATTAAAACAAACTAAAAAAAAAGCAAAATAATGAAAAAAATTTTAATAATGTTGGTACTGTACTCAGTGACAGAGTCAGTGTAGTCTACTATAAATATTCAAATGACTCAGAGTCACCATGATTGTGATTACCGGTAGATCAGTATTTGCGATGAACCACAGCTGATGATTATACAGTATATCGAACCGATAATATCGAACCGATAATATCGATATCGGAGAAATCATGAAGTCATGAAATCATGGATCCGAAACGTATCCACCGACCAGTACGTACAGCTGTATGTGAAGTAGGATCATGAATTTAAAGGCCAACAGATGACGATATAATATATAGACCACCAAGACTCCTACTAGACTAGTCTACTCAGTCTACTCAGTCTACGTACTAGTCTACTGTGCTATAAATCTCTAGTTCAAAGCTGTACAGTACTCAAAAAAATAAATAAATAAAAAAGGTTCATATTAGAGCCGACTTAGACTAGCTAGACTATAGCTATATATACGTTAACCAAAAAAAAAAAAAAAAAAAAAAAAAAAAAACCATTTAAAATCTCATGACAAAATGCTAGCAATTCTCATTGCATTCGTTGTTGCTGTCGGTGTCGGTGTCGACGTTGGCACTGATACCGATGAAGACGTCACAGACTGTAATTGCAAAGAATGTCCACCACCACCACCACCACTTCGAGGAACACTTGTCGCCACTGCAGATGTGCACGACGACGAATTCGTCGTCACTGATGAAGGACTCGATCCTGGTAAAGGTAAGATGATTTTGGGCATCCATAATGTCTCATCTCGCTGTTGTTGTTGTGCTTGCTGAGACCCGCCAGTCTTCCAGGACCAGAGTCGTCCGCTACCACTGTCATTATTGTCATTAATACCGCCTTGACGCTTGCCATCAACACCAGCAGCCCCAACTCCTGACCGGACTCCAGGAGGAGGCGGCGACATTGATGACGACGATGCCGAGGACGACAACGGCGAAGACGCCTGTGATACAGCATCAGCGACCGCTGCCAACATGGACATTTGCTGAAGTGACCGCGTGGCTTGAAGAACCTGCATATACTCAGTTGGTGATTCCGCAAACGCAACTTTATTACCTCCTGTTGTCGTTGTTGTTGTTGTTGGTGGTGGTGGTGGCGGCGTTGCAGACGACATTATTGGAGCCAATGCTGGGCCTGGTGCAGTCTGGTACATGAAAGACGGCGAGCCATGGCCATGCAAATTTGGGTTCGAACTACTCAAACTATAGCTAGAAGTAGGCACACTCTGGCTCATAAGCGTAGGAGAATTCGGGAGCGAAGAGTTCGGCGTCGACGTGGCCGAAAGCAGGCGGTGACCATATTGGCGTCGACTACTACTATATCTGTACATGTTGTTGTTGTTGTTGTTGTACTGCTGATAGCTCGAACTGCCAGAAGAGCTCGTGCGCCGAGACCGCGCAGCAGCAGCAATTATGGCAAGATTCGACGACGATCCGCCGTAACCTGAATTAGCTAAATTCGACGTCGGGGCCATCAATAACGGCTCATCGTCGTCGGAGCTGCATGCCATTTCCGAGGGTGACGACATGCAGTCGCGCCCATTGGAGTAATGCGCAGAAAACTCTGCAGCGGGGATCGGCTGGGGAGATGCGTAAAAAAGCGACGGCGAGGGGGAAGACAACGTCGACGCCGGTTGATAGGGAGCCGTAGATTGGTAGTTTTGTGCGTGTTGGAAGTTATATACCGGTAGATTTTGATTTTGATTTTGATTTTGGTTTTGGTGTGGGCTCAGTTGATAGTTTGGCTGTTGTTGCTGTTGTTGCTGTTGTTGCTGCTGTTGCTGCTGCAAATGTTGGTTCACTTGGAAGTCCAACCGTAGTTGAGGCTGGAACTGAAACTGCTGCGGGAAAGCCGGCGGAGGAGGAGGAGGGGGGGCCATGAGGGATATTGGTGGAGACGCCACACCCGCAGCGGCTTTTTCCTTTTGTGGGTGTGCAGAATTTTCAGAAGGTGTCGTCGCATCTTTTGAGTGTTTATTGGGCAGGGGTTTCATGAGGGGCGAGGAGGTCAGCGAGGATGTTGACGCGGCGCTGAAGGCCGGTGACGCGTGTTGTTGTTGTTGTTGTTGCTGTTGTTGCTGTTGTTGCTGTAGTTGTGATAATGAAGTAGACGAGGACGAGGCAGAAGCGCAAGCAGAAGCAGAAGCAGAAGCAGAAGCAGAAGCAGAAGCAGAAGCTTGAGAGGTTCTTTTTCGTCGACGCTTTGGAGTAGTCGAAGTATGAAGTTGAAGCTGGCCAAAGCCAGGCTCATGGGGTTCAAGACAAGATTCGGGAAACTCCTGCCCAAAGATGGGGATTAGTGCATGACGAATGTAGTAGCAGGTACGAGCCGCGAGCGCCTTTGCAATCGTAAACGGGAGCCAAGTGCCCTGAATTTTGAGAAAGCCGCCACGGACTCGTTTAATGAGTGGCTCGAGGTCTGGTGAGTTGTCGACAAGCTTGACAATGTCGGCCTTGTTGTGGCCAATAGCTTTCCAAAGGCCTGTGAGGTGCACGTACCCCGTATGGTAGTCCCACATGATCCATTGGTTGTTGATGCTGTACTCGTAGACTGTCAGAAAGTTGCGGTCGTCTACAGACGTGGCATATTTCTTCATGGCCATGCCCATGTTTAGGTGCGTGGAATTTTGGTTTTGATTTTGATTTTGGTTTTGATTTGCATTTGAATTTGAATTTGAATTTGAAGGTGCGTTTTGAGGTGTCATGAGAGATTCGGCAGCTGCTGCTACTGAGGCAGGAATGGGGTGCACGGCATACTTGACTTCGTAGGCGAAATCAGGAGCATGAATATCTCTTTTAGAGTTCCTCGGAGACGAGGAATTAGTTCTTGAACGTTTAGGCAGCATTATTGGTGTTGTTGTTGTTGACGATAGTGCAGAAGATGACTGTGGAATACTGTTTGCTGTAGTAATTAGGGGTGGAAGAAAGGGTTGATGGTGATGATTTGGGGCAGTGGCCATGGGCTGAAAAGCGTGGTAATTAGAGGAATTTGAAGAAGAAGAAGAAGAAGAAGAAGTAGAGTGAAGTAGAGGGCTGAATTGAATATGAGGAGGAATAAGAGCAGGTTGAGGATTGGGATGAGGAGGTTTCAAAGGCATTATATATAGTATTATATATAGTATTATAGAGGAGTGAATGAACGAAGACTTGGTTATTAGAAGGTTGCCAATATCCAAACAAGTTTCAGAATTAAAGGGCAAAGGCCATATGGTCATATACTTATATAGAAAGGCCCTGAGGAAGTTTCTTTTTTTGCAGCGCTGCTTAACTGTATATACATACAGTAATTTTTTTTTTTTTTTTTTTCAACATGATCATGAAGTCGAATATAGCTGATGATAATGTTAACCCACAAAGTAGGGGCCTCAGTATATACGTATACGCTCTCAACTCGAGTCTAATTAATACTTCTATTCATTTTTCTCGCCGTTGTCGCTGGTGCTGACATCGGTCTCTGCTGTTACAAAAAGTTAACGTGTTCACGAACTGCGATTGATACCGAAATCTAGAGCTCTAGCTCTCTCTCTCTGTGTCGGCGTCTGTCGTACCTAATAAGGAAATAAGGAAATTACATGAAAATAGACTAACAAAAACAACACTATTCTTGACAAAATCTGTTGTTTGCATTTGAAAAGTTGAGAAAATATATTTGTTAGGCCACAAACTAGACTATACGTAGACGAGACTGGAGTAAGTACTGTACTGTACTACGGTACAGCTCAACTAAACTTTTCTTTTTCTATTCTTCTACGTAATAAATTCAAACACACTCTAAAGTTTGACTAAACTAAACTACCGTTTCCATGGTGGCCCCTAGGGCCTAGACTACAGTACGTATTGTACGTACAGGAACGTTAGAGCTATTACAGTATTGCGCGCCGCCGTCGCTAAAAAAGAAACTTTTTAAAGTTTTTTTTGGGTCCTTTCAATGTTCGTACACTGGGCCCGTACACTGGGTACAGTACAGCTGTAATTAACAACGGGTTACTCTTTACCGAATATGTCTGACCATAAATCTTTAATTTATTGATTTTATTTATTTCAATTTAACTTATTTAATTCAACAATTCGATTGCAAATTGTCGATTGCAAATTGTCAATTGTTATGTGGATTATTATTTGGATTGTCATTTGGATTGTCATTCGGATTGTCTATTGCCACTCATTAATATCATTGCCACTGCCACTGCCAGTCATTCATTCAATCACTGATAAGCCAGTATGGTATATACCAGTCAGTCGTTCATCATATGCTTCACCATCATCATATGCCATCACCATCATCATACCATGCCATATATGCCATACCTAAATTTCACTTTAAAATTCTCTTATTGTCAGACAAGCCCAATCTTTTTCCCTCTTCAGACAATTACAGTGTGCACTCTGCGCTTTCAACTCGCAAATCGCACCTCGACCCATTATTTTTGCCTTCGAATCCTTAATGCCAGTTAATGCCATGTACATATGCTCCTCGACCTAAGCTTAAGGCATATCAATTGTCTCGACCCTTCTCCTCTTTTCTGCACCGGTCTGTTTGGGATTCTTCTTTTTTTTTTTTTTTTTTTTTTAAATTCTTCCTCGTATAGTCTATATATCCGTGGCCTACTTACTCGTCGACTCCATCGCTGCACTCGCTCCCTTCTCACGATACGTGCTCACCGCAGGAATGTTTCCCAGAACCCGTGTCTCCGTAGTGCTATATGGCCGAGGCTCTAGCTGAATCAGCGTGTGCAAAGGCACTTCCATCCACGGCGACCGGTCCTGAGGCACGTTCATGAAATATGCATAAATGCACCGCAAAACCGCTTGGTGAGTAACAATCATAATATTCTCTTGCCGTTCCAGCTCCATAATAATAGGCTCCAACCGCGCGACTACGTCCCGGTATGATTCCCCTCCGCGGTACCTGTACTCGTACTTGTCCTTGTCCCGGGCCTCAAAGTCATCGGGAAAATCACGCTCGATTTCCTCATACGTCATTCCATCGCACACTCCCGCATCGAGCTCGTCCAACGCTTTCCACGGAAGTTTGGGATAAGGCAGGTAGGCTGCCGTTTGTTGCGTTCGTTTCAAAGTGCTCGTCCACACCGTCAACGGCCGGTCACCCACGGCATCCCGTACAAGCTGTGGCAGCTTTTGTGCATACAGATATCCTCGCGATGAAAGGTTTGAGTCTCCGCCGAGCTTGCCCGTCAGATTGTACTCGGACTCTCCGTGTCGAGACAGCCAAATGCATCGCCGTTTGATGTGCAAGTTCATCACGTAGTAAACAATGCGAGACTGCAAGTAGGACTGGATCCGGTTGATCACGACCTGCGTGGACACGTTGATGACTTTGACGTACGTGAGGGATTGATCGTCCAGTGTTTCATAAACCTCTTCGTACTTTCGAATGCGAGCCATAAAGTCCTTGACCGCTTCCTCGGGGTCCTGTCCAATGTAGTCTGGAGACGACGTCTTGACGTCCAAAATATTGCTCCTAATCAATTCCTGATCATCACACCAAGACTCTACAAAGAACGGCTCAATTTCATGCTCAGCTAGCAGCTTGCGAATCCATTCTCTGCGAGATTTGGTTGAATTGGTCGCATCTAAAATTCCAACCACCCCTTGTTCCTCATCAAACCAGTCCATCATATCGTGAACGGCCAATTTAGCAGCCTGAAGTCTCAACCGCTCCCCCTCGGCGTTGTGCACATCAAAAAACTCAGCGCTCGGATGAGCTTCCTCCAACCGTCTGTAAGACCCGACATTGAACGACTTGGCCTTAATTGAGAGCCATGAGAGATAGCGAACAATCTTTTGGGCCATCAAGGACTTTCCTCGAGCTGGAAGTCCAACCCTAGTGCACTCCGTTAGTCCAAATAATAAAATTGCTTCCGTGCGTTTGACACTTACATGACAACGCAAATGCGCTGATGTTCATTCTAATACTTTGTTAGAGAAACGTGAAATCAGGTTGCGACAGTCTTTCCTTACGTTTGTAATAGTGTAACCGCCCATTGATCGCAATTTGTATAAATGAGAAGAGCAGAAAGTGTGGAAAATGGAAAAGAATGAGAAGTTCAACAGAAACGCAGCCATGAAAAAGGCAGCATCATCAATTGAATTCTACCCCAGGACCCTAATTTACTCTCCCAGTAGTAAATATACCCCTAAGCGCTCTCCCAACAACCGAGCGCAACCTCCCACCAATTTCAATTTGAACCTGATTCTGATCCATTTGAATTCATGATCAGGCTCACTCATTCCCATCCTCACTCTCATTCTCAAGCTTAAGCATACTAAAATGACAGCGAATACTACTGCACGTTGCATGACAACAACGGCCAAAAGAACAACTAATCAAACTAATAGCTCTTCACAAAACCCCAAACAGCCCGACCCAGTTGAGTCTCTGCTCTGTCACTGGGATCATCTTCCAGAATGGCAGAAGGACAACCACTACATACACAATGGTTATGTCCGTGAGACCAACTCTGTAAAGAAATGCATAAATTCACTTCTTTATTTCCATAACGAAACTGTCAACATTTACTCTCATCTCGTCCCTTCCGCCACAGCGATCTCGCTTCTTTTCATCTCTGCATTAGCCGTCCTGGTTGCGGCTCTTTCCACAGCATCATCATCGTCATCGTCATCGTCATCATCACCATCATCATTGTCAGATTCCTTCTTCTTCGCTCGACTCAATTCCATCTTACCAACCACAACAAACTGGTCTGACTATACTGCGGCTGGTGTCTTCCTGGCGGGTGTCGCAACTTGCTTAGGTCTCTCGGCCGCTTTTCACACCCTCAAGTCCCATTCTCACGCCATTGCCACCTTTGGCAATAAATTGGACTACCTTGGAATCGTTGTGCTTATTGTTTCCTCCATGGTTACGATTATTCACTACTCCTTCTATGACCACCACGTTTTGCGTGCCTTCTTTTGGTCCCTCACTGTCATCTTAGGATCAGCATGCGCCGTTGTATCTCTGAGCCCCACGTTCCGCACTCCAGAATGGAGATCTGTAAGAGCATTGATGTTTGTTGCATTTGGGCTATCTGGTACCTTCCCAGTAATTGCGTCCCTCTACTTGTACGGTTTTCAAGACACTTGGACTCGCATAAGCTTGGGTTGGATTCTTTCGGAGGCCGGCTTGTATATAGGCGGCGCTGCTATTTACGCTGCGAGAATACCTGAACGGTTTACACCTGGAAAATGGGATTATTTCGGGCACTCGCATCAGATATTCCATGTTCTAGTGGTGCTAGCCGCCATCTGTCATGGAGTGTGTCTTTACCAGTCATTTGTCTACGTTCATGCATTTTCCCCAACCATCTTAAAAGGTTGACTTTAAAAAAAGTTTAGATTATCCACCATTCCATAAAACACTTTCTAGATAGACCATATATATACAGTACACGAAAAACAAATGCAATACCATGTAGCAGCTGTAGCTTAAGTTAGCTGCTCAACCACCCAAAGCTTTGACTACCAGACAATCTCGTTAAATTTGGGATCCACCTCCTTTTGGTTTTCGATAAACTTGAGAGTCCGCTCAAAGTGCTTTCGCGGCGACTCGCTAATCGTACCATCGGTTTCCAAGTTCCTCTCAATTAATTCAATGAGCCCTTTGATAAATTTGGCCGATACCTGCTCGTTGCCCCGCTCGAAAAAATACAAGCAGCGGCTCAGGATCTCTACAAACAGCTCAACTGAAACAGCGATGTCCATGCATGCATCAGCAACACGCAACGCTCTTTGAAGGCATTCAAGAACCCGCTTCGGATCGCGATAAAACTTGTGCTGCTGTTGCTGGTTTTCTTCGCTCTCACCCAGAGCAGGAATTTCAACGGCCCACCATAGATGACTCGCCTGGTACACTGCTCGACATTGGTCGGGCTTTTTCAGTAGCTTGGAACTGTAAAGTGCACATTTCGATACTAGTGTGTCGTAGTTATCGGGCGAGAAATTCCGACTGCTCTGTAAAGCACTGGCAATAATGCATATGGCTTGATACTGGCCTCGGGAGTCTGAAATCCCTTCCTCGTAGATGGAAAACGCTTGAGTATAAAACTCGTAGCTGACGGTTTCGACCCCTACTTGGTCCGCAATCATACCAGCATCCACAAACAGTCGTAACGCCTTGTCGGTGCTGCCAGTTTTATTGATATCACTAATCACATTTTGAAGAAACCCAAAAACATCAGACAACTTTCCCTTCAAATTCTGGGCGTTGCTCTCCCGCACTTTGATCCGTCGAACTAATTTAAAGGCCCCGGTAACAAGTGCTGGGTATGTGAATTGGACAAGACTCTTGCCTTTGCTTAATGCCTCATGTGCAACGTTCAGCAGGGCTAGCTGCACATCTGGATTCTTATTGTAAAGAAGGTGCACGATCTTGGACAGCTTGCTCTGATCGGCAATAGCGCTATCTGATAGTTTTTGGGGTCGACTCTCGAAATCTTTATCAACCGTTTCTATCCCCACTGACGCACCGTTGTGGTCATTAGTGCTGCCGCTGCCCTGTAATGCATCCTCGCAGATAATTATACGGATGAGTCCAAAGACCCCCCTAGCGTCTTCAACTGTTTCAATGTGGCCCTTGTTACTAAGCACGGATCCCACAACAGCGGACGCAACTGCTTTCTGTGTCGAGCTCGGCTGAGAGCTTAGAAGAGGGATAAAGTTTTCCAAGGACAGTACCGTGAGTAGTTGTGGGTATGCCCTTATCAATAGTTGTAGCAAAGATAAAATATTGTCAGCTGCAGGTAAATCTGGCATGACTTCTTTGAATGTCTCCATATAGCTCAGGATGTACTCTAATACTCGGTCAACGTTTTTGGTATTTTCAGGATAGCAACTCAGGGACATCTTCACGATGCCCTCGCAGAGCGCTGTAACGGCTTCGGAAGACAGATCAGGCCGGGCCTGCATAAGGCTCTTGGAAACATGTGTCCAGAAGATTTCGAATAGGTTTATATCCACGGGGATTCCGCGATCGACTTTGGGATCATCTTGATTGTTGTTGTTCTCAGCTTCTCGAATGGAAAAGTCTGCTAAGCGATGCATTAATGTGAGCAGGATCGTTTTCACATTAGTTTTATGATTTAGTTCTGCTGTCGCGTTGAGAAACAAGTCCAGCGTATGCAGGTGAAATTCGTCTGGAAAGACCTGGGTGACCACATCCAGCAGGTACTCCTGGGCGATAACATCCCGACACTGCACCACTTGTTCTAAGATTGCTGGCAGTATTGATTTGCGATAGTATTCCTTGTCGATGGCTTCCAGCTGTGACAGACGTACTAAGTTCGAGCCTACCACGATTTGAAGCTCTTTTCGTTCCTGTGTTCGCTTATCTCGCTCTCGACTATGGCCCTGGTGCTGAAGTCGAACCCACAGCTTGTTCATCTCTATAAAATTGGTCACAACAAAGTTAATTGAGTCTTCTAGGCATCCGGCTGGCCCATCGGTTATTCCTACAGGGAGGTATTCTCTGGCTCCCTGTGACAAGTAGTATCGTAAGAATAAACCCCGGACTGGATGCTGAACGCCTCGACACATTTCCATCATGTCTTTCATAATCTCTTTAACGGGGGCATCTGGCATGGACATGTAAACAGTGCCGACAGTGATCATCAAGTAAAGACGGGGTACGATATTTCCTACAGTCTATTAGCTTTTTGACATGACGCTTTCAATTCACTCACCAGCATACTGAACTAGTTCGTATAGGTCAGCAAGGTGGTGCGAGCTATGGTTCTCTCTAAGGTAGTCGCCCAGGTCATTCAAAGCATCGAATATTGAAATGTATAGCTCGTAGTACTGTTTTGGCCCTAGTATCGAAGTTCGGAGTTCTGCTAAAAAAGTTGAGGCATGTTTGAGGGCGTCCATGAGCTTTCCATTGGAGTCTAGGTATTTGCGCATGAGCACACTCTGTTGCCGAATGACAGTAAGTGACTGATTTAAGGAGCGCTTCTGCTCCTGAGCTGCAAAATCAAGATCTGGCGTCGTCATGATCATTTCGTTTTGACATGAACTGTAGACTCTGAAGCCCAATTTGTAGCAGCGAACGGTCGTTAACGTTAACGCGTTGATTAGACTAATTAATGCCATACTGTACTTGATTAATTAATTAATTAATTAATTACCCTGGGCATCACGTGAATTTATATTTGTGCGCGTTCACAGAACCATAGTAACTTTTATGCTACAAGAGCCGGATAGGCCCTTAAGTCTATTACTGTAGGTCTGCTTTCGTTTAAAAGTGTGAGATCGTGAGATATCAGTTTGGCGCGTACTGTATGTTTGCGTGATAGGCTTGGTAATAGTCTAGTTGGAGTGCCATGGCGTCAAAGCCCGCCATAATATTCACATCCGAACTGTTTTGCACAGCCAGGTTTGAATTCATTGATTGAATCCAGTCAGACCTCTGAGCCTCCATTAGTTTCTGCCTCACCTGAACCCTGGAGACAGGCCTTCGGCAAAGGTGTAATATGGACATGACACTATTCATCTCGTAACTCATTGCTGCCTCATTTTCAGCCAGGGTCTTCGTGCTCTGGTTGTTCCTTAACACCCAACCAACAGTACGATAAAAGCTGCAACAGGATAAACGACAAGCACGATGAAAGCGTCGAAAATATGTTCCAGTGCGCAACATTTATCGCCGAAGTAAGCTGGTTTCACATGGATGGTTATTACATGTCGTAAAGATCCAGGATACTCCACCCGACCAGTATAAAGTTTACTGTGATTTGCCGTATCCATAAAAGTAGCTTACATGAATAACCAAATTATAACGATTTGGAAGAGTGAAATAGGGAAACAGATTATATTTTCACAAATGTTTTAAGCTACAGTACTTAAATATCCGAGGTCTACTAGTACAGGGCTATATACCATGGCATACTATACTGTGACCGGAACAAATAACAACGAAAAAAAGAGCATCATCAGAATGCTTAAAATATGGCACTTTCGCGATATATCGGGTCTGAGACTCCCGGTTCCACTAACCGAGCAAACGGACTATGAACTGGACTTCGCTCAAACGTAGCGGGTGGTAGGTATGTGTCAGGCGAAGTAAGAGTGGATGCTGATTGAGATTGAGAAGTGTTTCCAAAAGGAAAGGTTGAAGTTGGATTCGTACTTGCTACCAAGTTTACAGGGACAGATATCATGGGACTTGATTTTGAGTTCGAATCCAATTGGAGTCGGATTTCGAGAGAGTAGTCTCGCGAAATGAAGCAGGATTCAAATGTTGGAATAATTCGTCTGTCGTCGGCTAATGTTAGCGGGATTAAAAGGTCGGCAACATACTTGCGACTGAGAGCGTTGAAATCCCACGATATTGATGAACTTTCTGGTGACAATTTAGCCAAGGGAACTTGCTGAAATATGGCATTGATCCCATCGTGTGTCTCGCCAGGTGGAGAAGTCGCGAATGTGCCTTCCGACGAGTAGAGCGTACGTGATACGAGTGTGATCTTAATTTGTTGTATGGTGGGTGGCCCGTTAGACGGATTATCTGGGCGAAATGAAAGTGTCAAGGGTGCTGTTAAGTGAGATTTTAAAGAAAAATTAGGGAGCTTTTTCATTTGCATTTCCATGACCCCAAAGTTCACTTTCTTTAGCTTTCCCTTTTTGATGCTGTGCTGAATGGTGTGAAGTTCTTTGGTTGTACGCTTTGCCGCTGTAGGCGACAATGAATAGGACGGAGTTACGTGGATATAGCTGTAGCCATTGTCTAGCTTATAGGTTTCTCTAGATTTTAGTATTCGGGTACGTACCGTTGCCCTCAATCGATATGATATCCTCACAATATTCCCAGGAAGATCATACTCAGGGAATAAGAACTCTGGAGGGGACCCCAAGGTGGGCGCCAGTCTCATGTACTCCATAGGACTGGCATTAGTATCATCGAACTGCAAGAGGCTTGACGATAAGGATTTTGCCTCTGGAATTTGAATCACAAAGGGAAAGGAATATATGTATCCTGGCCGTCCGACGCTGTCTGAAGAAAAGGCACTATCAGGGACCGTGTGTGTAGCTAAAGTGATGCGACGCCTTGTAACAATATCCTTTGACCAGCCTGGTTTTATGGCGATTTCTTCGACTTCTAACATCATTGCAATGTTAGCGACCGAAACCTGCTGCTTGGGCGCCAGGAGCATGTTGCCGTAAATAACGTCTCCTAGACCATACGT
The DNA here is from genome assembly GCA_030563985.1 of Geotrichum restrictum. Taxonomy (NCBI): domain Eukaryota; kingdom Fungi; phylum Ascomycota; class Dipodascomycetes; order Dipodascales; family Dipodascaceae; genus Geotrichum; species Geotrichum restrictum. The sequence continues at coordinate 23,239 of JAJMKT010000206.1, forward strand.
TCGCTGTGAGTTTGAGACTGCTACCTTCAATACAGGAACTCGTTCAGTCCTCGGGTTGAAAGGAATGGGATCTGCATTACCACCACCGACAGAATAAGATGGTGGCTCATTGTCGAATGTGTGGTTTGGGGCATGAATATAATCCTCGCTTGATCGGGTTGATAGTGTAGCTACAGACATATGAAAGAAGATAAGAAACGCCAAAACTTTGCTGAAAGACAAACCAGAGAAAATCAATCGAGAGGTTGGATGGCAATGGTCTTGGAGAAGACCTAGGGAAGAACTGCTGATGGCCTTACGCAGTGAGTTTGTCACTTCGTCTCACGCGCCTGTTATCACACGCCGCGATCAAAGCCTGTCACCATGTGTGGGTCAGGGTTACATAACCTTATCGATTTCGAGTCGCCGATAGTGTAGTACGGCAGCCTAAACTTTCACCAATTAAGGAAATTATTACCTATAAACTCAGCCAAATTTTCAAACTTTTCTAAACTTTCAAGATTCATGAATTCATTATTATATGCAAGCTACCGCGTAGTAAAAGCTGGGGTTTTTTCCAGCCTTCGCTGCTCGTCTATATAAACTGAGTTATAGTTAAAATAGTTGTTCGAGGATGTATTCTGAGGTAGTGCATCTAACGAAATGCCAGGGACGGAATCTAGTACCACAGAATGATGCCCGTTCTTTCGCGCAGTTGTTGTGGCTGCAATGACTGGACTTTGGTACTGATGAGGCTGTAGATCAAATGGCATGTTTGACCGTGCTACCAATGAGTTAAGTAGATTCAAGGGAGCTTCAACGGTGACCATTTCGCCACCCACTACAGAGATTGAAAACTCAACGGAATACTTGCGTGAAATATAACATGAATCAAATGTAGGTGGAAGCCAGTCTTTACCTTCACTGATTGATACTGGCAAATGAAGTATAGTAGAGTAAGACTTGAAGGAACTTTCAGAGTTTAGTGTCCAGTTAACTTGTTCGGAGGAGGGGTCAAGACGAAACAGCCCAATTCGCTGGATATCAACGTTTAAGTTAGAGTCTTCGGAGGAAGATTGAAGTGCTGATGCATCTTCAGTGGTATCATCTGAAGCTAACGGATTACGAGTGGAGTAGGTTGTCGTGGAAAGAATACTGGTGATAACCTTGCATATTTTTGGCGGCACTGAAAAGCCAGCAGAGATACCCGAGTATGTGATATTCACTGGAACCGATGCAGCAGGTGAAAAATCTTGCAGCGCTAGTATAGGAATCCCAAGCACACTGGCACTTATACTCCCACTAGTAGCTCGCTTCAACAACCCTCTCTTAATGGTGCTTTGCGCTTTTGGACTCCGCGGCGACAGGGAGTTGGGCGAAGGTGTATATGAAGGTAGCACTCGAATGTACTTGAGAAATTGTGCAATGTAAGGGCTTGGTCGTGATTTTGTTGGAGAACCTTTAACAGTCGCTGACAGTGAATATGTAACGCGTGCTGAGTTATAAGGAACATCAAACATGCTATCAGGATATTGTGGTGGTGAACCCATACTGGGAGGAAGTCTGTAGTGAAGTGGAAGACCCTCCTTACAGCAGCTGGGTTCAGAAAATGGTAAAAGATCGGGGACGATCATAGAAAATGGGTAAGTATAAGTGAACCCTTTGTAGCAGAGTCCATCCTGCGGAAGAGCATCAACGGGCACATTATGTTGGCAAATTGTAAACGACCGACTAATAGATCTATCAGAGGTCCACCCACTTTTGGTAGTAAATTCTTCTCCATGTGCTAGGATTGTGATTGAAGTGATTGCAGTTTGTTTTCGAGGTGAGAAGGTAATCGTACCGTGTATCACGTCTCCAATATCATAAGTAGCCTGAGGGTTGGCTAGTTGAATGGAAAGAACACTAAGAGACGCATTCGAACCAGTAGGAGTTACTTGTCCGCCGGAATTATATTGTGGGAGTATAGTCGAAGCTTTGCTTGCCGTGCGGTATAGGTGGGCACTACCGGGGAAGGCCTCGATGTGATTTGCACTTGGCGGATAATAAGCAGGAGGTTGAGAATTCCGCAACGGCATTTTGATGATGATTTTTTTTTTTTTCTTGGTTAGAATAAAGGGCTAAATTTATATTAATATTGTCAATGTAGAAATTGAAGCAAGATCTAGCCGGAAAGAACGCGATTTATATAGATTTTACAGTTTTTGAAGAAAGACTCCAGGAGCTGGCTATAGATCAATTTCAGTCGGAATAAATTTTCCCAATGAGGTAACCCTCGTTCATGGTCTTGGGAGATTGTCCGCTAACGTCAACGCAGCGCGAACATGAACGGCTTTGCTCACGTAACAAGCTATAGAAAGACCGAGCTCCCAACCCATAAGCCGTACTTTGTTATGTCAACTTTGTCCACTTTGTCCAAATATGAAAAAAATGTATATGCTGAGTTCGAAAATTATAGACTAAGTAGAAACAGGCATGACTTGTTCATGGGCCCGCTAAGGCACACGTGGAATTACGGGTTTGGCTTGTTAAAAGTCTCCCTAAGTTATTCCAATTTTTAGATTTTATTCCCGAGTGTACTACGGGTAGTTTAGGTGGGCAAGGTTCGAATCTGTTTCTCTTTCACACACACGTTAAATATAAACATGTACCGGTAAGCTGCGGAACATTTAAATACGCATATATACCAGTGCAAACTAGACCATAGACTAACAGCCAAGTACGCGTTGTAAACGAAAGCAACGGCATCTGAGCTCTTGTGTCATATGGCAAGAAACCTACGAATTCTCAATTTGAACCTTGCTGGTACCGTTAGTTGACATGGGTGGGAGGAGTGTTTTAGTGACATATGATGTTGATGTTGTGATGTTGATATGTCGACATTTAGGCTACGGTACATCAAATTTTGATCAAAATAAGCCTCAAGATTTAGGATTTTCACGTCCGTTGAGCGCTAACAACTCGTAACGATTACCTTTCTTCTGTTTTTTTTTTCTGTATTCTGGGTAGTTGAAACCCTGTATAACCTATGGTATACTACGCTCATGTATGGAACAACTTCCGAACAAGTGCTTCCACGTAGACTAGACCTAGAGGAATTTCAACGTCAAGGCACCGGTCGTCGCTTGCCATGCACATGGCTATTCAAGGCTAGCCCTAGCTAACTGCAGATTCCAGATTCCAGATTCCAGATTCCAGATTCCAGATCTGAGACTACACAGTGCCAAACAAATTAATTTAACATTTCCAGAAATCGATCCATTTTTATTTCTCCGGATCTCCGACCACACATGTGTGTAGCTAGTAGTCCTAGGCAAGTTCAAGTTCAAGTTTTAATAATTTTCAAATTTTCGATTTTTGGACTTAAATTGCTGAACATTCGCGTGTAGAGTTTCGTATAAATTCACATGAATCATGATGAATGTATGAAATGCATGGCGACAGAGGTCAAACCCGGGCTGCTCTTATAATTTTGGCACCCTAACAGAAAATATGGAACCAAGCTTCCGAATTTGTTTTTGTTTTAAGGAATCGTTCCACACGTCCTGCCAGCCGCCAGCGTACCACAAGCGAGCAAAATTTATAAGGAGAGATATTCATGTGACTGTGCCATAAATTAGCCTATACTGCAATTTGTGTCTGAACTTCTCTGAAGCAGAGTCTTGTGTATATCGATCGATTTCATGTAGACTATAAATTAACCAGGCGCTGGCTGTGAGACCCCAGACCCTACATTACCTGTTTGACATAAGCGTATATTTGATCTAGGAGAAATGGACTGGAAGGAGAGGAGGACGATATCTAGCGCTGTTAGCATGAATAGCCAACTCAGTTTGACTGTACTCTGAGTAATAAAAAAATGAGTGTAAAGAAGGCGAGAATACACAACCAACAAGAAAAGGCTTATGGTGGTATTGCATTAACCCTAATATCTCAAAATCCTAACATGATCTGCGTATCTTATGAGCACATCGCACTCACCCCAGCGTTATCGGGGAAAAGCATGATTCCTCCACGATATATCTTGTCTCCAAGCTTCACAAACCTCTTCGAGCTCTTTCACAGCGGCTTGTCATTAACCCATCCTCGATTCCTCCTGAGCTGAACTTCTTCTCCTTCCTCAACAACACCTTCATCCTTCCTTTGCTGGACTACTCCAAGTCCCATTCTACAGAGTCTGTCAACAAAAAGTACGTTAACTCTGTCCTCGACTTATTTGTCGTTTCCATTAACCCATCATCTCTTTGCTCTTACCACGCCCCCTAACCTAGACTACTGTCTGTTAAGGACATTAGCCATCCAATTGCTTTTATAAACCTCCTCTAACTCTTATAAGAAATTGTGTCCGTATAACATTAACTTGTTATGTATAAATTCGAGATAAATAATAATACAGCTGTATACATAAAGAAAACTGACCGTAACACTGGCCTAGTTACCTACATTTCGTATAATTATTTTTCGAGATGTATCAGACATAAATACTGTACAGAACCTGTTAATTAACGGTTTATTCAACGGTTTATTTAACAGTTTATTTAACGGTTTAATTATCGGCTTGATTAACGGCTATCAATGACAGACGTCAGACATATCATCACTTCTACGTAGTAAACTATAGCTACAGTAGTCACTACGTAGACTACCAGACTCACTACGTAGTCATCGTTTTTATGGTAAATCTATGTACGGCTGAGTATATCACATGACTATTCAGATTTAAATAAATTCATAAGCTCATAGGCTACTAGCTAAATGGCTATTTGGTAAATATTTAATATATCAATAAAGCTTGCTAGATGATCGATCGCGCTTGGAATATCAACTACCAGTAGAATAATGAAATCGGAAACGCAAAAAAAGATCAGAAAACGTTTCTTTGATTCTACGATGACTTTCATGTACTGTATAGTTTGTATAAATTGCGTCTAATTCATTACAGTATCCGAGCTCCACAGTACAAATTAATCCAAGTATGTAGTATATAACATTATAGTTAGATGAAATGTGCGTGCTGATGATGTTGACGGCTCGAAAAAAAAGTCCCTCACACTGAAACGCTTCTTGAGCGGAGTAAGTGTCGACCGGTTGAAATATGTCTGTAAGAATAGTTCCGCAACTAATTCGTAAGCTAAGCATTTGGCTTGCTACTGGGTCTTGCATTCTATCCAGCAGTGGTGTTGTTGTGTTAGGAGTTGGGCTCTGAAATATCCTGAGTAACTACTGCATTGGACTCTGATTCAAGCTCTGGATTGGACCCGGAGTCGAGTTCTGGATTGGACCCGGAGTCGAGTTCTGGATTGGACTTGGTGTCAAGTTCTGGATTGGACTCAGAGTCGAGCTCTGGGCCAGCCTCAGAAATTGTCTCTGATTCAACCTCTGAGACAACCATGGAGGTGGGCTCTGATAGGCTTTGAAGAACGTTTTGTGGATTGATTGGATGGTTCGCAGCTTGGTTTTGCTCTGTAGAGTGGCCAGTGTTGTCTGGAGTCAACACCGTGGGGCTGGGGGTAACCGAGACTGGGACTGGGTGTGCTCGGTCCGCAGACCTTACTGGGATTATAAAAGTAAAGGAATCAGAAGGCATGGCAAAGATTTGTAGATGTGCATCCACTTGGAAAGCAGTATGTGTGAATGGAACAAAACTAGAATGAGAGAAAGACAGCGACGCGAAGCCAAGAATATATAGATATTTTTTCTTCTGTGTCCCTCTCTATACACAGAAAATTATTATCTTTTAACTCTTAATATTCAACCTTGCACGATGGGCGATGTGTTGTTTTTGTTGCCTTTTATCGCAATAGCGGTTGACACACCGCAGTAGTTTTTCATCGGCCAGTAATTGGGAAAATGAAAATGAAAACGTAATAAAAACATGAAAAGAAATCCATGTATTTTGCCTACTTGCTCAGCTACACTTCATATGAAAGCGCACCCAAACGATCTTAGGCCCAAGAAGGCGAGGCTATGTCTAAAAAATAATTTGAAAAATCCCGTTGAGATCATTGCGTCCTTCACAAAATAACTATATCGTAATGATTTAAGCCCCGATGGCAGCTAAACGTCTTGCACAGTATGGAGATTCTGCAAGAAGCATGACACTCATTTAATGAAGAAGCAGTCTAACCAATGCCATGTTTGGGAATTGATCACTGTTCAGCCATAAGACGATGAATACAGGTTCTGCACACGAGTAATTATTGATGTAACGTGTATATCGATTGGATTTAGCACTATGGATAGATTTAGGTTATTAGTTTAGGCATTCTGCCGTTTTACTTGTCGTCTACAAACAGAGAGCAGAGTGTTCTAGAAGGCTGGTAGAAGCTATCGATCTGTTTACAAAAGATTCTGTAAAAATTGTTCTAATGTGGTTTATAGCGTACAGACTCTACCTACAGAGTAGCCTAGCATGCATAGATGAGATACTGTGTCACGTAGACTAACTAGACTACGTAGTTACAAGACTATGATGTACAACAATAAATATGACCTTAGATATTATTCTAAGCCCCTATTTCAGCAGTAAGAAATCAATATCAAGTGACATCGTATTGACGTCCGTGGTATGAACCCGCACATCTGAAGAGACATTACGTGTTGATACGTAGAGCTGATATAAAGAACAAGAAACAGGCGGCGTGCGATGATTGGAGGTCGACACACAACGTCAAAAGTTTAGAGCTCTAGATAATATTAATATTTCTCCATCACTCCATGCACAAAACGTTTTCATTGTTTTTTTTATCTTCTTTCTAAGCTAGTTTTTTTTTTTTTTTTTTTACCAGTCGGTAGACTCTGGACTAGCCATCTAGCTAGTCTGTAGCTTGGATAGTCTATTAAATGCAATAACCACAACGTCTACCGGTAGTTAGTTTAAGTACAGTACCTGTATATGACAATTTTCTTTGCATTATTATTTATCTGGAATTTATGAATTTTTAACGGGTTCAGTGTATTGTTGTCCTTACATTTTATTTGATGTGAACACCTCCTTCTTCACTCTCAACAGATTGTTATGGTTCCTTGGTGTTCATAAAGGGCCATGTAGCCCTGCATCTCGCCAAGTAGAGCGATAATTCCTTCAGCAACATATCAGCTTTGTATTCCTTCATAATGGCTCTAATATTTACCAGCGCTTTATCCGACTTAAGGTACATTAGTCTACCTGACGAGATAATCATCGATCCACGGGGAATAATTAGGAGCTTTGTCCTCCATCACATCATTCAGTATCGATTATATTTCTCTTGTTTGTTTATTTCAAATCGATGAATGTCAGCTCTTTCAGTGCATTGATATTTGATGAGTGGCGAAGAATCCAATTGCTAACTGCAATTTTTCTGCAATACAAGAGAAAATATACTGCAAATATTGTGTGTGTCGACTATAATGGTTTACAATTGATTCTTTTTAAGGTATAGGTATGGAATACCAGCGGGTAGCATTGTTTTTATTATTGTTTACGTTAAAGCCTTATATTCTGTCAGGGACTAGACTACTAAAAAAATAGGGAACCTGTAATGAGGTTAGATGTGATTAGCCAAACCCCACGATACAAGATAAAATAAATGTGGGGAGGGGAACTACAAGCATCGCAAGAAATATCGGATGTGGTTAATACCCTAATCCTTTCATGCTCATCCAAAGTCAAGTAATGATCATCGATTTGAAGGTACTCCGTGATCGATACAATATTATAATGGCAGACCACGGATCATGTTGCTAGTAGGCTAATTAACTCATTCATAAACTATTTGCCGGTACACGTTTGTATATTCTAAGTAAACCTCCTACCGGAAACTTTGAATTTAAACCCGAACTGACGACGTCATAAAGATCTGCATAGGACCTTGTTTCGAATCCACGATAACACCAACTGGTCGGCTATTTAGTGACATTTTAGTCCATGCATGTGTGCTTGCTGTACCTAGCTTGACATCATATGTACCAGTAGACTCCACTGTTACTCCGGCGCCAGGTCCAAGTCTACACTTGAATAAATTTACTTAAGTACTGTATATCCCACCGGTCCCCACGTGTGTCAGGCTGCGTCCGGCCGGGCCCGTGGAAATAGACTATTGGTATTCGAAAACGATACAGGCCTACTGACCAAGATAAAGATTTTGCGCGCTCGCGAGCTTAGTTGAGCCAAACCCAAAAAATTAGGCCTAAATGATGATGCCTGGATAAGCTTCAAAGCTTAAGAACATTTGGATCTAAAAATTCTACTTTCTATTATACATTACACTGATTACAGTATTACTTAAAAATTATGAATTAATATGTGCACAGGGTCTATTCTATATTTTATTTGAAAAGAGATCAATTCTGAATTTCGCCAAGTAGAGCGATAATTTGCTAATCAGCTGTATATCGGTCCCGTCTTCCTTCATCATATGGCTGTAATATTTCCCAGTACATTCTCCAACTTATGGCATGAGTCTACCCAACTGGCGAAATAATTATAGGGAAGAATCGCAAAGACTATGATAATGTGCAAGAAATTACTTAGGCTAGATAGTCTAGAGTCTAGACTAGACTGTACGAAATTGATCTTCTCTACTAAAGTGTTGCCTATATTGCTCCAGATCCACTGTTGTATTGGCAGTTTTTGTTTGCTTGGACTGGCGCTTGTGAGAATAAGCGCCTACCTATAAGCTTCGGGTAGCTGGACTACCTAGCGAGTCTCCTGGCCATCCCTGAATGCGATAAGTCCGGTCTAGACTAAATAATACAGACTCTATTACAGAGGGTCTTGCCGAAGCAGCTGAACTGCTGTTATAATTCTTGTACGAGCTTTGTACCACGCCAAGAATGAGTGGATTGCAAGTTACTGACGCCATGGACGTCATATAAGTTTGGAAGGAAGGTTTGTTTAAAGCCGTTGTTTGGACATGTATGCAATTAAAGAAGGTCCGACGGCTTCTTAGAACTTCCATGATCAAAAGCACATCTTTAATAGGTCAAGCTTGTCTTGACGTCCACACTTCAGGGCCCAAACACAACATTTCATAAGGGACCCTATATAGATATTCACTGATATATACTGAATCAAGTATGGCTACCCCGTGGCCACCGACTTTTAATGAGTACAGTAGCAACCTACCGGTATATATATATATATATATATGCCACGAACCACGGGGCCATCCATATCATGAGGTAATATAAAAAGTATTAGTAATAGTAAATGTCCCCACAATAATAATACGTACTGTATACGGCGGCCTGACGGCGTGACCCTAGCTGGTCGGTATCCGTCGGCTATAATATATCCTGGCAGTGGCTTTTGCAACAAGCCTAAAGGACCCGATTTTTAAATGTGAAGCAGACTGTTTATCAAAGCATTTCCATTGGTCTGGTGTAGATTGTACTGCACCAGTTAACATAAGACGGTACCCGCGCTGGGCCAAACATTCGGTTAAAGTAAAAGTAATATTTAACATTGCAAACTATACACAAGCATTCGGTTAACATAGGATAATAAAGTCATCATAAAATAGCAAAATGAACAAAAAACAAATGAGACGTGAAATGGTTCATGACTTGTTCAAGTGGTCAATTGCCACGGTAAAAAGGGAGCCAACAGGCCCATGATCCCACTACACGGTATTCCGCCGTACGTTTAAACAGCCATATGCGACTGGAACGATCCAAACTGGCAAAATGCTAACGGCAATACTGAGAGGGCAGAAACGACGAGACGGCGAAGCGAATAAGAAGAACATCACAAGAAAAAAGGTATACCCGGGCCACACACACACATAAACAAACAAATAAATAGCAATAGAAGAAAAAACAAATGCACAATTGATTGAAGGTTCAATTTACTCTGCTATTCGTTGCAAATACTACTGTAGGAGGCAAGTTGTCAGAGGGGGAGGATGGTGTTGAAGGATCCAGTACGAAGTCGCCTTTTGAAGAGGGTGCGGAATAATTAAAACCAGAATCAAAATCGTCATTACTTGTGTCTTTGGCTGGAGAAGAAGATGATTGGTAGCAAACTGAGATTGCGACAAAGTGGTTCATAGCAGCCATTGTTAACAATTGTGAATCTTGCAGAGTGTGAGGAAAGGGGAACCAAAGATGCAATTGGGGTTTTGGAAAGAGTATAAATGTGACAAGTTGTTTGGAAGAGTATTTGAAGGGCCTAGTAAGAGACTTGAAATAAAAGAAGCAAAATTTGGCAAAGTAAACGGAAGTAAGAGAGGAAGAAAGGTAAAAAAAAAAGAGAAAAAAAAGGGAGCCGATGGCTATTTATTTTAAACTATTAAATTTTTGATTTTATTAATTCTATTATTTTTTATTATTTTTATTACTTTTATTATTACAATACTGTACTCTTATTATTATTATTATTATTATTATTTTTATTATTTTGTGATTGGTCTAGGCTTATTTAAATCCTTTTTATTTACAGTACAGCTGTAGATTCTGTGTAGAATATATAGCATGATTGCTTACTGTACTGTTTAGTACAGTACGTAGCTACTGTATAGCTAAATTATAATGAAGCCGCACAATATACGGTACGGCTGTACATAGACTAGACTACCAGTAGACTAGCTATTCGACGAAGACTTGAGTTGTCCAGGGCCGCGGGAAATACTACTCGATGTGGTTCATGTTTGAGTCAAAAAGCTTCTGTGCCTTGTTATGAGTTCTAAGAGTATTTCAAGTGAGCGTTACTGCAGAATACGAAATAAAGAGACAGAGATGGGGGAGAGATAGAGAGAGATCGAGGAACTGTTAGGCCTGCAAATTGAAAATTTAAAAAATTCAAAAAAAAAAATCGAAAAGGTTTGGAGGACGCATCCTCCAATGATTATAGTCGATTCAAGATCAGCTATCGGTTGGTCCAGATAAGAAGGTCGTGGTCTTAGAAATGAAGCTGAACTTATATTCGCTGTTGAAAGCACTTAGAGGATGAGTTTTAGGGACAAACAATGTCACAGTCCCAGGATAATGGACCGCGGAGGAAGACTTGAAGTTGCATCCAGATTGTTACAGTGAACGCTGGTTTACGTTACAACATGACTTGGTAAGCCATTTATCAAGTCCGGCCAAGCGATCTGGTCGAGTCAACTGGACTAGGTTTATTTGCTATGGTTTGGTCCGGGTATGAAGAAAAATACCATTTTGCCACTCAGGACTTTAATTAAGATTTTTAGAGATGGATCGGATGAGCCGCTGGCACGAATATTGTAACAAGTCTTTGATTAAAGGTTAGGGGTTAACTACCACCTCCAACCGAAGGAGAAGGCGGAGAGCCCTAGCCCAGCCGTTTTGAATTCAACTCAAAATTTCTCAAATGATCAATTTCAATTGCCACAAGCCTTCAAATCTAGAGCTCCCATGACGTCTTCAAGAACGTTTAGGCGTTGAACGAGGTTAGAAAAGTTGGCATAGTCAGTAAAGTTTGGTTAGATGGCCACCGGCCGGCTATCTCACCCACCTGATTTAGTTTTAAAGAGGGTCCGATAAGACTTTCTCTTGTATAGACTATTCAACAGTTAACGTTCTGTTCGAGTGTGTGCGAATTTTCCTTGAGATAACTAATTAAACTAGCGACTATGGTCATTATAACCTAGTCTAGCAGCTGCGTGGATATCTTTTTACGCTAACAAGACCAGCGCATGCCAATCGAATCAATCAAAATTTCGTTTACAATTTGATATTACGGTATGGAGATTAACAAGATTTCATGTGTGATAAACCTCGTAGAGTAATCTGTGCCACGGGAGCGGCCAGTTCAATTCCTCGTGCACCAAAGACGACATGTGAGGTAGATCTTGACGGATTGACCAAGCTGGTAGCAAAGGTTACCAACAGTTCAAGGAGACAAAAAAAACGTTTTTTGCATTGCGGATCCTGCAGCATCTCCAATCCCTAAATTTGCTTCAAAATATGTAGCCCACATAGACTATCAAGATGAACCCGCACAATTTTTATCTACTGTATTGTTTGCTTTGTGCTTTGAGATAGCATACGGAAAGTATTGCAGACTTGTACCAAAACTAAAACGAATTAGAATTGTAAGCAGGACTTCTTTCTTACTGCAATCCCGTGGATTCTGGCGCAATCGAGGTGTTTTCAGAGCAATATGCTGAAGGAACGAATGACGAGAGTGAGACGCAATTACATTTGCCGACGGACGATTGCGACACTTTGTTCTTTTGAGATAAGGAAAGTGAACAGCCCCATAGTAAAAAATTGGCAAGACAAAAGCAGGCAAAAAAAGCAGGCGAAAAAAGCGTTGAAGCCTTGAAGTGATAAGCATGGAAGCGTTGAGCTGTCAAACCTTTTGTTATCGATCTGCCATTTGGTCTGTGCTCTGGGGTTGAGCATTGTCTTATTAGGGGTCAAAACATGGCACTTGGAACTTAGAACATAATACTTTCATCTTGCATAAGGGTAGGGGTTCAACGTATCTCAGATTCGCACAACCTTCTCGATGTAACATTGGTTTCCATTGGAACAGCTGCCGTGTTTTGAAAAATATAAAAAATTTCAGCGCCGTTAACTCTTCTTCCTTCTCACCACATTCTTCGTTCTTTATCTCTAGCACTCGAACATTAAAGCACCAGGAGTCACAATGAACTTCATGGTATGTAATTGCTCACCGGGCATGTCCTTTCACTCCAAAATTAGGTGCTAATTTAAAAATCCCTAGCTCTGCCTCAGCCATTTCTGTGAGATTCATGGGCCCACGTCCATCCTGGTCACTCAGGCCCTCACACCTGTCCAGGCAGAGTCTCAAATTCCACATGGCGAAGTGGCACCTGTTCAAAGTGGTCACCCGAGTCAAAATGACTTCCCCTTTGGCTTCAACAAGTCGCAGCTGTGTAATTCATGCCGTCTTACATTTCCTCACCAGGTGCCCTTAAATACAACGTGCATGCGAACCCTCAAATCAGAACCTTCGGTATTTAACGGCTCACCGGTGGCGTATTTGTCTACGCAGTACCCCGGAGATGGCAGGAGATTTATGGCAATAAGGCAAGCATGCCTACAAATGCTGTCATCGGAACACACATTTAATGATTCCACTCCACTCATGATATCCGATCCAGGACCTTTGGGCGCTGCAATGGGGCTAGTGTTCAAGGTCCATGATGACTCCTCGAGAGGTCATGTACGCAAATATGCTCTAATATGCGTGTGTGATCATGAGCAATTACTTATGGGCTCGTGGAATCTGGTCAGAACGTTTTTAAACTCCATCAAGACTAGTATACAGAAAAGAGCAGCACCGGAATACGATTTCGAGCAGCAACAGCAGCAACAGCAACAGCATTCGCAACAACGGCATCCCCAACAACCGCATCCTCATAGCATTAATATTTCAGACACAAACCCACCGGATAGGTTTTTGCGTAAACGGGACTCGAGGGTCCCTCCCAAGAGTTTGACAGTGATACTGCGGGACGATCAGTTCTTTGGCGAAATTCACGCCAAGTTCACATATCTGCTGAGCAAACTCAACAAGCGGTACATGTTTCCTTAAAATTTTTTTTCTCGGGAAACAAGAAGTGTATTTTATTTATTTCACTATTTATTTAATTAATTTGTCTTTTTTGCAGTAGCAGTTACCGTAGTAGTGGCTCATGCAATATGGCGAAAACTATAGGGAAGCCTTTGCCGATTTCAACACACCCTCAATGGTTGTAGCCTTCATGATGTTTCCCTGAGCTTTAAGTTTACCGCTCATGAACAAACGTTGAGCGTTTGCTTTGCCAGCAACAAGGGCGCCAAAGTCAGCATCACTCATGGACAAGGTTACATCTGCCTTATCCTTGTCACCCTTTCCGACTTCTCCGGCCTGTTTAAGATCGAGGTACCAGAACTGCGACTTTTTGTCCTTGTTGGTCAACTTGAAGACTATGATTGCATCTGTTCCCTTGATGGACTTCTTTCTAAGGGCCTCATTAGAAGAGAGCACGTTGTTGATTGTGTCGAAATTGACGGAGGAAGGAAAGGCAGCTTTGAAATTGGAGTTAGTTGATTGATTGATTGATTAATTGATTTGTTGGTGTTTTTTTGTGGGTAATAAATAGCAATTGGTAGGTAGAACCGGAGGAGGGAAAAAAATAAAATAAAATAAAAAGGTATACTTACGATCAGCGAGAGTCATATTAGTGATAATTGAGACAATTTGTGAGAAGTACGTAGAAGAGCAATTGAGGAAAAAGTCGTATGGGTTGTTGGCTTTCTTAGTGGTAGGAGTGAGCTTGTGTTTGTTGGAGTACGAAAAGTGCGAATTTTAT
>JAJMKT010000207.1:0-37463 GCA_030563985.1 Geotrichum restrictum
TTTTTTTTTTTTTTTTTTTTTTTTTTTTTGTTTTTAACACTACTAACAACAACACCCCATCACAGAAAATGGCGAATTTCTAGTCGTTCTCGACGACGAGTCCCGCGAAAATGAAGGCGACCTCATCATTGCAGCAGAGAAAATGACCACCGAAAAAATGGCCTTTCTCGTCCGCTACTCCTCCGGATACGTGTGTGCGCCGCTCTCCCCCGCCATCGCCGATCGTCTCGACCTGCCCCTCATGTCAACTAAGGGCTCGGACCGCCATGGTACTGCTTATACCATTACTGTCGATTTCGCAGATGGAACTACGACGGGAATCTCGGCTCATGATCGAGCCCTTACGACGAAAAAGTTGGCGGACCCTGCTACTACGCCGGACTCGTTCCTGAGGCCTGGTCATGTCTTGCCGTTGAGAGCTGTGGAGGGTGGTGTGCTGGCTCGTAGAGGCCATACAGAAGCGGGTGTTGACTTGTCGAGGTTGTGTGGGTTTGAGCCTGCGGCGGTTATTTGTGAAATTGTGAGGGATCAGGATGGGCTCATGGCAAGAAGAGATGATTGCCTAAAGTTTGCTAAAGACCATGGATTGAAGGCTATTACCATTGATGATTTGGTTGCACATATCAAGAGCCTGTAAAGAAATTAAAGAGAAAGAAGAAAGAAAGAAAGAAAGAAAAAAATTAATTTAAAGGCATCAAATCAAATCAACCTCCAAGACACAAAACACTGAAATCAAATCAGCATTGGCCAATTAATGGATAAACAAATACACATTTGTAACACGTTTCCTAAATAGTAAAAAAGATTGTATTTTTTTTTTTTTTTTTTTTTTTTTTTTTTTTTTTTTTCATTTCCCTTATATGGTGACATAGGTAAATGATCAGTAATAGCCTATTTCTTCTTTTCTTGCACCTTTTCCTTGACAGGAACAAGACGCTCATTAAGTCCCCACTTGAACTCTCTGTTGGTCTCCATATAAGAAGCCACCACAGCATCCGTGACCTTTGCACGGTTCTGCTGGAACTCAGTCGCAAACTCACCAATAACCTTTGAACAGATTTGTTTAACCTCACCCGTGAGCATCTCACCAGACTTGTACGCCTCGTAAATTCGAGCTAGCTCATCATCGTCCTCCAAGAAGAACGAAATGTACTGATAAGCCACATCGATATCCGGGTTAGCGCCATACTTGCGCTGGTCCTCAAGAAGGGCCTGACCACCACTAAATGCGTGCTTTTTGATTTTCTTTTCAATCATCTTGGACGTGTCGCTCAAGTAAATGGTACTGGTAGCTACGCTGGCCGACATTTTGGACTGCGCACCCTGGAGCGAGGGAATGAACTTGGCGTGGATTAACGATGGCTTGGGGTACTTGAGCTTCGAGGCCACATCTCTACACAGCCTGAAATAAGGGTCCTGGTCAATGGCGCAGGGGATCAGGCAGGGAATGTCCTTGCGACCCTTAAAAATGTGGGGAAAACTAGCCGAGAACGACGTCGCAATCTGAATTGACGCAAAATGAAGTCGCCCGATATTGTCCGAATCCTTGAACCCAAAGATGGACTTGGCAGTCGACGTTGTAATCTGGCGCGACGTGCGCACCACATTTTCATAAAACGCACCACCCATGTACTTGAAATCAGAAAAGATGAATGTCTTTTGCAAATCGAATCCCACCGCAATGATATCCTTTGCGTTTTCCAACGTAAACTTGTGTACATCCTCCACAGTCAACGCGGGTTTAAACAAAAACTTTTCGTCGTCCGTCATCATGATCACCAAGGGCACATCAAAGACATCCTGCAACCACTTCGTGAACGAGAACGGAATCATATGCCCGATATGCATTGACCCGCTGGACGGTCCTCGGCCCGTATACAAAAAGAAGGGCTTTCCTTGCTCGTACCGGTCTAATATGGTACCCAGATCGCGCTCAGAAAAGAACAAGCCACGGCGGAGCAGCCGGTGCGGCCGGTGACCCGTCGCCGCTTCGAACCGTTGGAGAGTTTCGGCAGAAATCTTGCGAGTGCCGAAATCGCTAATCAGACGCTCGTAGTCGATTTCGACCGCCTTGCCGTCTACCACCGCACCTTCTACATCCCAAGGTGTGACCTTTTGATCTTCTGATGCTGCTGCTGCTGCTGCTGCCTGGAGATTGATGTCTTCGACACCCTTTTGGATCTGTTCTGTCATTGCTGTTTTTCTTGTTGAATTCTTTGAGGACCCTTGGAGTATAAGAAAGAGAAGAAGCTGAAAGGGGTAGTAGGAGATTATGATGATTTTTGTGGCATACAATTTTAGAGGTTGAAATGAATCGTTTGTGAGTGGAAAATCAGTCACAAGTATTGGTAATACATTATGTAATATACTATATTATGTAATATATTATTACTAATCATTTTAGAAAATTACAAAGCTAATAGTCTCGGTTAGCCTCCGACTCGCACTCGGCTAGCTTCCGGTTTAGCTCTTGGTAGCCTCAGTCTATAGAGACTCTATACCACGGTACACAGTTTAAGCAGAGAAACGCTTCTCGGCCTCTTGCCAGTTGATAACGTTCCAGATAGCCTTGAAGTAGTCAACCTTGACGTTCTTGTACTGCAAGTAGTAAGCGTGCTCCCAGGCATCGATTCCAACAATAGGAATGTAAGCACCATCGACGATATCCTGGTTGGCCTTTGCAATGACGTCCAACGCACCTGTATCCTTGTTCTTAACGATCCAAGCCCATCCAGATCCCTGAACACCTGCAAGCGTTCCATTCACTTTACCAATAAGGTTGTCCAGAGACCCGTAATCCGCAGCAATCGCCTTTCCGAGGGCCGAGGACGAGGATGGGGGTTCACCGCCGCCCTGGGACTTGGGAGCCAAGTTTTTCCAAAACAGAGAGTGGTTAATGTGACCGCCGCCATGGAACTTGATGACGGTAGTGAGGGCGACCTGGGCAGCGATATCGTTTACGGCCTTGGCCTGCTCGACCTGCTCAATGGCGGCGTTGTAGGAGTTGACGTAGGTCTGATGGTGCTTGGTGTAGTGGACCTCGTTGATGGCGCCGGAAATGAATGGCTCGAGGGCGCCAAAGTCGTAATCGAGCTTTGGGAGGGTGGCCTTGCCTCTAGCAAAGACGGTGGTGGACGTGGCAGCGACTCTAGGAAGAGCGCGTCTAACGGAGGATCGAGCAATTGAGAGGGACATTGTGAGTTGTTGTATTCTTTTACCGGTAGTTTTTGATATCACGAATAGAATGAGTAAGAAAGAGAGAAAAGAGAAGGAAAAAAGAGCAATATTTAAAGAAAGAAAAGTATCTCGGAAAAGGCTTTTATTGGTAATGGATTGGCTAATTTTGAGTGTTTATTGGTTATAATAAAGCAACCTTCAACTATTTGAGCGAGTAAGAGTAAGACGTCACGACAATTGCAGTGATTTTATAAGGACCAGAGAGTGCTGATCACACGAAATTACTAGAGAAATGACGGTGATCCGATGATGCCGCAATTGCCATGGTCAGTGTTGAAGACGGTGTTGAGTTGAGTATAGTTGCCATTCTGCAATTCGACAACAGCTGTGTACGCCGTCTAACGTATCCTCTACTTCACTGCTACGACGGCTACTTCGTCCTACCACCCTTTCTACGACCCTTTCTACCACGAAAGCGTTTCTTCTACCACGCTTTCTGCCGTAGTAAAATAGTAAAATATACTACAGTATAGTAGTCTACTACGTAGTATACTATATTATAGTATACGCAGTCGTTGTTCCCCATAAATCACGATAACGTAAGCACAGAGACCCGCAAAACAAATAAATTTTATTTTGGACAGCGCACACAACGTTCCCTTCCTCCCTCTTTTCCAACCCTTCAAACCGTCTTTTTTCACTTATTTTCTGCTATTTTCTGCTATTTTCTGCTATTTTCTGCTATTTCGTCTTTGATCCACCTTTTGAACCTTGAAATCTACAATTTTTGCTACTCAATTTCAATCTTGAACTGCTTCTGTTGACCTTACCTTTTGAATCACCTATTCTACAAATCACAATGGTAAGCCTTGTCTGGTCTTTGCAAGCATTGTCTACCTCATTCTAACATCTTTCTCTAGGCCGTGGATGAACTAATTGGAGCAGGCATGCTTGGTGTCGCTACTGTTGTTTTCACCTACTACACAGCATGGACTTTTGTACTCGTAAGCTGTCCCCTCATATATACCTCTCAACATGTCTAACCACCTTACTTTAGCCATTCGTCAACAAGTCTAATCCCATCTACGCCCTGTTTCCTCCCCGGGAGTGGGCTATTCGTATCCCCATTATCCTGCTTCTGCTTGCCGTGGCTGGCGCCGGCTCTTTCGTTGCCCAGGTCTTGATAAGATCTGCTGAAAAGGAAAAGGCTAAAAAAGCTGCTGCTAAAGCTAAATAAGATGCTCTCACTCAACATTCTTCCGCCTACAACTACAATCTCTATCCTACTATTTATTACATCTAATAGCAAACTGCCAGCTCTCTCGTTTGCAGCGGCCTACAAGGACTGTTTCAAACCTCTCATGTAGAATGCAAAAAAATACGTAGTGTCTGAAGTTTTCAAGACTCCTGCAATCCCACTTTATGTTTTAAATTTATTTTTTCTTGTTCTTACTAGTAGTCCTAAGCTTGAATTTAAATCAAACCAAGCCACCATCTCTGCTTTCTGTCCAAAACCTCCTCCACCAAGACTTGACGAGTATGAAATCATGTACGTACTATCTGCGAAACTATGACCCTAGCTTACGGGACCTAACTTGTACTACGCAGGACAAATAATGATTGTGATAGTTCAAATACCGGCAACTCAGGCAACTCCAGTAACATCAATGCCAGCAATGCACCCAACCCACCCATCGCAACCAACACTGCTAAATCCATGGTGTCACCTTTTTTGCAACCGCCTTCTCCATTAGCTGCTCCTGCTTCTGCTGCTTCTGCTGCTGTTGTTGCCCCTCTTGCTGATCACAACATATTCGCTACAGATTCTAATCCCGCTTTAAACTCTACAGGCGAGTCAAGCCTATCGTCACCAGAAGAACCATCTTCATCCATCTCCAAAAACACCATCCATAAACATGGAATCCAGCCTTCAACTTCCAGTGGTTTGACCAGCTCCACTTCCATCATCTCTCAAACCTCGTCTTCTGCTCAAGTAACAACTCCCGCAAAGGGGAACCGTATGACGTCACACAGAAATAATATCATGTCGTCCTCTTCTTCTGACAACATTGACAGCCAAAGCATGCCTTCGAACCATTCCACCGAGCAATCTACAGGACCATTTTTCAGCTCGGAACCAATGGGTATTCAACATACTTCTGCTGCTGCTGGTCCCTTTGTTTCACCAGATGCTGCAGATTCTGCAGGGCCAAACACAGATTTTCCAGACGGCACGGCTCAAAAACCAACATCGCAATTCTCTGCAAATCTCAATATAGCGTCTGCCAAAAAGATTCGTCTCAACCTCCCTCCCTATCCTTCATTCTTGTCAAATCAAATGCCAAACACCACTCGGTCTCATAAACCTGACCTGCACCAACTCAAGACACGACTGTCTCAAGGCACTCGATCATTACCCGACCTCTCTGATCTCATACTAGCTCTTAGTCTGGACACTGACTTTGAATCCTTTTTTACCACTCTTGTAGATATTCTGGACACCTACTTTCAGGCATCTCGCATATCCATCTCCATTCCAAACGATCAAACTGATATTATTGCTGTCCCCTGGGCTTTAAAAGCACTTTGGAATAAGCACAATCCCGTCGATAACTACAATAAATCGCGTGAAAGCTCATTTGATCGAGGCGCGTCTCGGGGCGTCACTTCTGAAGTCTTTAGAAAGAGTAATAGTTCCTTAGTGACTCCCACGAACGGCCCTCGCGATGCAAAGCCTTTGCTGTCTTCTCAAGCCAATCAACTTAATGACGATAACGATGACCCTTGGGTAGATGACAAGAGCTGGTCTACGGATCCTGAGGAAGAAAGTATCTCGGCATCCAATCCTCAAAAACAAGATATGCCCTCTTTGGAATCTTTCAGTAGTTCTCAATCTTCTGCTATCCCTCCCTCTTCTTCAACCTCCCTCGATGCTGTGGAAATGCTCTCAAATTCCGCAGAATATATTGAAGCTCCATTTGAATCTGCCGCTATCCGCTCTCCACCGTCTTATTTCCGCCACAAGTTCTCTTTGTCTAGGAAGCTTTCTCGCTCGAGTTTAAAACATATTCCCTCTCTTTCTCGCAAGTCGTCGCGGCACCGTTTCGAAAACAAGACTGAGCACAAACAACAGCCAGCCAAGAAAGACCCGTCAAATCCTGTTGTAGATGCCATTCCCCCTCCCTTGCCACCAAAAGACTACCCACATCATCTTCCTCACCCTCGTCCGCGCCCTCGCCCACAGTCTATGAACCAACCAAAAGGAAGAAACTCGACAGACTCCCGTGTTCTTCTCTCTGACTACAATGATCTTCACTCAAATGTCGGCTCACGCCCTACCTCTTTATATTCGGCTCCTCAACCCAATACCAACATTAAGATTTTTGATCGGTTCAGCTCTCTTGACTACGAAAGGGATCCTTTGATTGATGCGCAAGGTGCAGTCTATGTTCTAGAGAGTAATAGCTCAGTGTTACTTCAACGGAGATATTATCAAAACAGCGAAAATATTTCTCTTACTGACACTTTTCCAGAATACGTCGACTCTGAGCAGGCCATGAATTCTCCTTGGGCAACGTCTCATGCTCCTTCGCCCGCCATCAGAGACCCGACCGATGACTACATGTTTCCCTCATCCTTTCATGATGCAGCGAAAACAGAAATGGATGTTGCATTCGACACTGACGACAGTTCCCCCTCTAGCAGTCCATTAAAAGAGACAGGTTCATTCGGACCGCCTCAGCCGCCGGTTTACGCCATTGGTTGCGAGAATACCGCGTCTATTCTTCACATTCCTCTTGTTGTTCCAACGAAAATTCTTATCGAAGATTCTCAGGACCCTCAAAGCGAGCATCGCCTTGCTTTCCAAGAAAAGGCTGCCCCGTTGGCTATTCTCTCAATCATGACATCTGTAGTACCCTTTCAACACAACCTTAAGGCAGCGCTCGAGAAATTGAAGCCTCACATTGCCACAGCATACATGAAATCGATGATTCACTCTGGTCTGACTGCTCAACTGGAATCGATTACCAAAACTCATAGTACTTGTAGCTCTCGCCTTCGCCGGTACGGTAGTTCGGTTCATAGTTTAAGGTCGCTCAGTCTGTCTTCCCCCGCATACCCAGTATCTCCAGAAAAACGTCACAGCCTGGATACGCAGAATTCTGACCGGCCTTACATCGAGCCGCACGTCCCGAAAAAGCTTTCTGTTCGCCGCCATCAAAGAGCACGATCTAATTTAAAAAGTTTGTTACAGGCACATGGGGCTGCTTTCATTCCTCAGCTCGAACATACCTCTCCGGCCACCGAATCATCCAGCACAGTTACATCACCTACTCAGGGCCCTACTCCACCATCTTCCCATCAGGCAAGCAACTACTACCATTGGCGAAGGTCCAGTCATGGGTTTGAGCGCGCTGTTCCCTCAAGCCGCCTACTACGCACAATTATCGATGCCATACCAATTCAGGTGTTTACCCTAGAACCAGTGTCTGGTGACGTGACCTGGGTGAGCAATCGAACTCTGGCATACCATGGTCAAACCGCTGAGGAGTTCTTCCAAAATCCGTATAAATCGATTCATCCTGATGAAAGAGACGGTTATATTGCTACCTGGACAGAATTCCTGCGTAAGGGTGAATCTTTAGGAACAGTGGTGAATGTTCGTCGTTTTGATGGTCGCTATAGAGCTACACTGAGTCGGGCAGTACCGCTTCGCGATAATAAGGGTGTTATCACTCATTGGTTATGCTCTATGATGGATATACACAAGCAGAGAGAAGCTGAATTGGAAGCTTTGCAACGTGCTCGCGAAACTGTTAGTGATCAAATGTACAAAATCCTCGCTGATGCTACTCCTATCATTGTTTTTACCGTCCACCCTCAGCAAGGCATTGTGTACGCAAACAATACCTGGTTTAGCTATTCCGGGTGCTCCAAGGAAGAAACGTATGGCTATGAGTACCTTAAAATCGTTCATCCCGACGACAGGTCGATTTGCGTAACTGCCTTTCAAAATGAGTGCGGACCAGGATCTCACACGACGGAAATAAGGCTACTGGATAAGAATAAGGAGTACAACTGGCATCTCTTGACATATACGAGTATTGATGTAGTGCGAAAGAATGATCCGTCCAATTTGTGGTTTGGAACGTGCACCAACATTAACAACCAAAAGCTAATTCAAGAGAAACTTCAGGAAGCTAAAGATACGGCCCAGCGTACCATTGAGTCAAAAACAAGGTTCCTATCAAACATGTCTCATGAGATCCGCACACCTCTTATTGGAATCTCTGGTATGGTGAGCTTTTTGCTTGATACAAAGCTCTCGGAAGAGCAGTTGGATTACTGTCACACGATTTCCAGCAGCTCCGACGCTTTGCTTATGGTGATTAACGACATATTGGATCTGTCCAAGGTTGAGTCTGGCAAAATGACATTGACAAATAGCTGGTTCCACGTTCGGCGTTTGGTTGAGGAAGCTAATGAATTTTTGAGCTCCATGGCAATCTCGAAATCGCTAGAGTTGAATTTTATTGTTGAAAGTGAAGTGCCGGTGTGGGTAAGAGGTGATCGCATTAGACTTCGGCAAGTTTTGTTGAATGTCATTGGCAATGCTATTAAGTTTACAGACGAGGGTGAAGTGTTCACAAGGTGTTGTGTGTCTACTGAGCCGACAGACGAGAACCACGTCATTTTGAAATTTGAGTGTATTGATACTGGGCGTGGATTCACTACCGAAGATGAGCATCGAATGTTCAAGCCTTTTTCACAGCTCAAATATATGTCAAATCAGTCGACCGCTTCAGGAACAGGTCTTGGACTAGTAATCTCCAGGCAGCTTATTCAGCTCCATGGTGGTACGTTGAACTGTAGGGGTGTGAAAGACAAGGGTAGCACGTTTGTTTTTACTTGCAAAGTCAGGTTGCCCACAGAAGACGATGGCCCGTCTCCTGAAGACAGAAACAAGGCAGCCAATGCGTCTGTAAGTGAGGCAAACGCGGTTGGAGCTGGTACCGACTTGGATATTTTGATTATTTGCCCTTACAAATATGCAGCAGGAAGTATCGTGCACCACATTTGCAGAACAGTGGCCGACCCTGCCAGATGTCGATGCACGGTCGCCAAGGATGGAAGCCTTTTAGATTCCGACGACGAGACGCCTCGAAACTGGACTCATGTCATTATAAACGTTGTTGAAATTGAGGATGCGGTCAAAGTAGCCAACAAGACGTTGGCGCTAATTGAAAAAAATGGCAAAAGGGAAACAGAAATTGTATTGTTATCAACACCACTCCAGCGGCCCAAAATTCTTGGCGGCATTGACGACCGGTACCGCGCATGGTCCAAAGTGACCATTTTATACAAGCCGCTCAAACCTAGCAAGTACAGTTTAGTATTTGACCCCTCCAAGGAACGAGAAGGAAGCCAGGACATGAAGATGCAGATTGCACAAAAGGTGCTTGAAAATCAAAAGGATATCTTCAAGTCGATTGGAACGTTTGCAAAAGATAAAACTCATCGCATTTTGTTGGCGGAGGATAATCTGATTAACCAAAAGGTAATGAGCCGGTTTTTTGTCAAGGCGGGATTGTATTGTGATATTGCGGCTGATGGGGAGGCTTGTGTGTCTAAGATATTTGCGAAGGGTTCTGGATATTATGATTTGATTTTGGTGAGTTTTTTTTTTTTTTTTTTTTTTTTTTTTTTTTTTTTTTTTTTTTTTTCTCTCTCTCTCTCTCTCTCTCTCTCTCTCTCTCTTTCTCTCTCTCTCGATTGATACGGCAATACTAACTGAAATATTTTTTTCCACAAACACAAAGTGCGACCTCGATATGCCCCGAAAAGACGGGTTCCAAACCTGCAAAGAAATTCGAGCTTGGGAACTAGAAAACGATTTCCCCAAGATTCCTATTGTTGCGCTTAGTGCGTATTTCATGTCTGATATGGTTGACAAGTGTCAAGAGTCAGGGTTTACGCGGTACTTGTCGAAACCTGTTGTTTTTCAAAAATTGAAGGGTATGTTATGAGTGGGTTGTGCTTTTCGATTCTTTTTCTTTTTCTTTCTTTTTCTTTGACTTGAATTGACTTGATTTGAATTGACTTGATTTGAATTGACTTGATTTGAAGCTTTTCTTGATTTGAAGCTTTTCTTGTTTTGAAGCTTTTCTTGTTTTGAAGCTTTTCTTGATTTGACTTTTCTTGGACTCGAAATTGAAATCGTAAAAACGAAATTGAAAAACGAAACCGAAATCAATGAATGACTATTTGAATAACTCTAACCTTTTTTTTTTTTTTTCAGATGTTATTATAGAATTGTTGAAAGGTGGAGCTGTACCATGACGAGATTGAGATATATATATCCTGGGCCAACATCTCTGTCATGCCTTACGACGTGTTATCACTGATACCAATATTTTCGATATGCTATCGATAGCACAAGAGATCGATAGTATACAAGAGATACGAATTGCTTTTGCTTTCTCTCTTTTTTTATTTTATTTTATTTTTATTTTATTTTTATTTTTGGACGGGGTTGTTTGCTTTGGTTCTTTTAAAATCATGTCCAACTTGTCCAGCTGTGTTTATATTTGCTTGATATCTATCATCTGGTCTATATATTATTAAATGTATTGGATTTCTTTATTACTGCAGGGAACTAAGTTATTCGTGATACAAGAAGAAGTTTAAAGTACAGTAGTGTAAGCTAGTCTAGTCTAATCTACTAGACAATAATACGAGCTCTCTGGCCGTCGTTTCGCCGCTTCATTTGATTTAAAGGTATTTCGATTTCATCGCACTTGATTTCATCGCACTCGATTCATCGCACAAACTTGGCTTTATGAATCTGCAACCTTTTAACAGACATTCTAACCAGATGCTTCCATTCTTCAGTTTTGGTCTTGGTTCTGACTCTTTCCGCTCTTTCAGCGGCAGTCTTCAACTCTGAATCTAATGACAATGATGAAGCCGACAACTCCATTCCCATTTCCATCGGCATGTTGTCCAGCTCCAATTTCGTGGTGGGCTCGTCGTTCGTCGTATTTTCCAAAGCCAGGGCAAATCTCAATGACTTTACTTCTATCTGTCGCTCTCCTCCTGCTTGCCCGAGATCTCCCATCCCTTCATCATATTCTTCCATCTTGTCATCACCATCCTCATCACCGTCATGTTCCATCCTGTCATCATCGTCATCATCATCATCATCATCATCATCATCATCATCATCATCATCATCATCATCATCTGCCATAGTATCATCATTATTACTATCTCCTCCTCGTTCTTCCGCATTCAACAATCCCTGCTGTCCCATTATCACAGCACCAGAACTCTTCTCAAAAGCGCCATCATGTGCACTTATATTAATTCCCGCCCCTCCCGCAAGCGCAACAGCCGGTACTTTTGCCAACATAACCCGAGATGCGAGCCAATACCCGTGCTCTGAGGGCGGATTAGTACTATTTATTCCACTTCCCGGACTAGTATTAAGGGTATTTGAATTTGTCGCAACACTGCTCATGTCGTAATAGCTATTGACAGTGGTTTGCTGGTATGAACTGCTGTCGGTGGATCCTGCGCTAGCACCACAACCAACACCACCGGTGGCTCCAGCACTGGTAGCTCTGACTCTAGCTTCACCGATCAATCCAAAATGCGCACCGCCCGTAGTAATGCAGGGACCTATTGAGTCATTGGCATTGCCATCAGTATTGACATTGGTATTCATGATGGATGGTAGTTTTACACTTGTAGTCCCAGTAGAAAAAGCACGCCCATTGTAATTGCTGCTGTTGTTACCAGTCGTGATGCGAAGGCGGCTACGGCGTGACTCAAGTGATTCATGAATGAACGAAGGAGGATAGAGAGTTGGAGCAGGATACGCAAATTTGTATCCTGAGCCTAGGGTATTTGCAGTTGCTGAGTGCACTCTTTTGGAGATAGCAATGGCCTTGTCATCTTCCCATTCCTCACCAAAGGCAAATATTGACGTGCTTAAGGGATCTGCATTATTGAGCACCACAATCTTACCAGGCGGTACTGTTCCTATTCCTATTCCTATTCCTCCTTCTACCAGGGGTATTATATCTGTTGCTTTACCCTTTCCTTTACCTTTCTCCCGTCCTTTTCCCTTTCTTTCTCTTCCCGCTGTTATCAAGCGTGTTCCTGCAGCTGCTCCTCCATGTGCAGTGCTAGCGATTCTACTCTGGCTAGCGCTACCGCTTTTATAGATCCTAGGTCTGCTTTTTCTCCAAACATACTTGTGTCCCAGATCTCTATGCTGTATCTTGAGAAGCTGATCCAACTCGCTTAGAGACTGCGACTGTTCTAATTGGATGATCGTAGGTTTCACCAAGACGCTATGAAGTAAACGCGCCATAGATAAAAAGGATGCAGAACTGAGTTAGTGAATAAAGATTTGAGGGCAGTCGAGATGGACTTTTTCAGTTTTTTTTTTTAATTTTTTAAAGCAACACATGGAAAGTGTTGCACATTGCACATTGCACATTACCTTGTTGAGCAGTTGTTAACTGGAGCTGTCTCGCTGCTGTGTTGTAAGAGAATTGCCAGCAACCTTACTTAAGACTTGTGAGTTAAGACTTGTAAATTAAGACTTATGAGTTGAGACTTGACATTTAAGGCCTGACATTTAAGACTTGGCACTAAACACTTAAGACTTATTTCAATTATTAATTCTTGAGCTATAAATGGAAAGAGGAAAAAAAAAAAAAAACTCTAACGAGTGAACGTTAACTTCAAAGTTCAAGCGCTGCCGGTTCTCATGAAAGTGCCAATAAATGCTCAATTATACCACAATTCTGCAGTTTTTTAAAAAGACAGTACTGGGTAAAAGCGCGTTTTATTCGTGTTTTATTCGCGTTCTATTACTATTTCTCTTTGTTTGCAAGTTAACATGGAGTTCAACCAGAAGGCGTACCAAGTAAAGTAGGGTCTAACAACAGTTTACGGGTAGGCAGGTCACAGGTGTGCGCTGTTTGAAGTTGTAACTCAACTGTAATAAATTACCTCTGAAAGGCCTGAAAAGTTTGTAGAAAGTAGAAAGTAGAAGAAAGGAAGCAAAAAAAAAGAAGCAAAAAACAAATTTAAAAAAAGACGACTAAACGGAGACCTATACTACGTACAGTAAACAACACAGTAAACACAACAGGAGGAATAAAAAAACACAGCACCACACGACGTGTGTAATGGCAATTATTCCAGACCTTTAGCTGTTAAACTCATACTATTTCTTTCTCTTCTTCATACCATTCACCTTCTCCAACTCAACTCTTCGCAGTTAGTTAACGTACGCATAGATCCTCCTTGCAAGAAGGTTTAAATTGGTGAGTTCAGAGACGTCCTGATATCAATGAATCATTTGTGTCGTTGTGTGCCTTACCTCTCTCCAGCCAGCCTTTTGTCTATTGCGCACTAGCTATATACGTATATGACCCTCTATACATTGACTCGAACTCTGTTTATCCTTTTCATCTGTGTCTTTAACGAGAAAGACCTTTAAAACATTTATAAAACATTCATGACGTTCCTGTTTTCTTTGTCAAAACTTGTCTTGACTTCTTACTTTCGCAATTCTCGCTTTTCCTGTTAGCCATTTTCCAATGGCAGAAATTCCTAGTGGCGCCGCTGCTAATGTGGTACGCACCACTGTTCAATTCCGCGATCATGTTGAGCCTACTAATGCCGAACCCTCGTTTTGGGCTTCCTCTACTGGGTCTGCCCCTCCCAGTGTTGCTATTCGTAGCAACAACAACACCAATATTTCACCACCTAATCTTACAACTGCACCAGCAGTAGCCACAAATAGCATCCCACTTGTATCGTCAAACCACCCCCAAGCAAATCCTCTCCCTAAACATACGCATCCCTACAAAGAGCCAGGTTTAGGACAATTTGATCAGTCTCAATCGTATCAAGCACAGCGACCACAGCAACCAGTTCTGCATCACAACCCTCCAGCTCAAAATCACCACGCTCACTTTACACATCGAAAAAATTCCAGTGAAATCCCAAACGTTTCTCAGAACATTACCACCAACAGCACTGATAACTTAGACCAACCACTGGAAAATAACAACTCCACTAGGCACAGTTGGCATCCTGACTCAATTCGGCATCAACAACAGCACACTTCCGAGTCTCACAGGGCTAAACCAGACACTATCTATTCATCCCAAGCAAGACATCAACACCATCGGCCAGTCTCGTCATCCACTCAACAAATGGCTTCTGCTGGGGGTCCTCTTACCAAACACACATCCGCTGAGGAATGGAAAGAACGGGGCGCTGCCAGTATCATCAAGACTGAAACTGACGAACACGGTAAAGTTAGCACGCGTGTCATCAAAAAGGGAGTTCAGGACTTTGAGTTTGGAAGAACTCTGGGAATTGGTTCATATTCTACTGTGGTCGGTGCTACCGATAAACAAAACCAGCGAAGCTATGCTATCAAAATTCTAGATAAACGACACATCATCAAGGAGAAGAAGGTCAAATATGTGGACATTGAAAAAAATACCCTGAATCGACTAGGTGACCACCCAGGTATTGTTCGACTCTATTATACGTTTCAAGATGAGAGCTCGCTATACTTTGTGCTCGACTTTGCATCAAATGGAGAGCTGTTGTCTCTTGTCAAAAGTGTAAGTGTTTGCACAGTCCACGCTACTCAATTTTTTCACCGTTTTTCTAATGTGTTTTATAGATGGGTTCTCTGGATGAACAGTGCACCCAATACTATGGCGCCCAATTGCTTGACGCTGTAGAGTTTATGCACTCTCGCGGTGTAATACACCGTGACCTGAAACCTGAAAATATTCTCCTGGATGATAAAATGAGAATCAAAGTGACTGATTTCGGTACCGCAAAACTAATGGCCTTCGAAGTAGATCAAAATGGAAAAAAGCTCATGACATTTCCCAAAGACTTTCGTGCCAGCTCCTTTGTTGGTACTGCTGAATACGTTTCTCCTGAACTCCTAGCAGATAAATATCAAGGAAAAGGCTGTGACATTTGGGCGTTTGGCTGCATCATTTACCAACTAATTGCTGGACGTCCCCCCTTCAAAGCTTCCAACGAGTATCAAACATTTCAGAAAATCGTCAAGTTACAATATTCCTATCCTCCTGGATTCCCTCTGAGTGTTAGAGATCTTGTGAAGCACATTCTTGTTTTGGATCCTAGTCAACGCTGGTCCATCCGTAGAATCAAAAGTCATCCTTTCTTTGAGGGCGTTGACTGGAATCGACATGCACTTTGGAAGCAAAAGCACCCTAGAATTTTGCCTTATAGACCGTCTTCTCGCTCCTCTAGCAATCCGATATCCAAAATAACAGCAAGCTTCCCTCGTCACAATAATAACCCGACTAATTTTGCCAGTAGCAGCTCTACCAACCTGTTACAGTCTACCCCCTCAACCCGTGCCATGGTTAATCCGCGATCTGCCAGTACGAGCAATATTCTTGCAACCTTGCCTGATAGTCAAACTACTTTACAGAATCCTTCGAACCCTTATAACAACGGTAATAGTGATATGTCTTCTGCGAAGGCAAACCGTATTTCACTACCAATCGATGCTGCGGCATCGGCATACTATAACTCTAATCAGCAGACGCAACAAGCCCAAAAAAATGCGTTTCCCCCTATGTCCATTCAGAGCCAGGCAAGAGACTTACAAGCAAGAGAACAACAGGGATACGCTTCACGGCAGCCACCTGCTATTTTTCAGCCTCGAGGTCAGCAGTTGAGCCAGCCTCCTCGTGGCGCGTTGCCTGTTAACCAAAACGTTCCTTCTAATGCGCCAAACAAATCACCTCCAATCGGAAATCCTATGAGAACGAATGTTGATGTGAATGGAGGCTTTGGAGAAAATAATTCCGTTACACCAATGGAACTCCCACCACCGTCTTCAGTAGACGCGGAATTTGCTCACCTATTGCAGGGCAGCACAGAGCGTATCTTGCGGTTTGGCCACATACAGATGTATGCTTCAAATGAGCCAGTTGATTTGGAGAAAGAGCAAAGCAGAATATCCAAGCTTTTTTCGAGTAGAAAAAAGAAGCGGGCGCTCATGATAACAACTAATGGCAGAATGCTCATAATCAGCGATAATAAACTCCAAATGGAGCTTCCCGTCACCAACCCTAACATTACAGTTAAAGAGTTTCCTTTCAACAAGAAGCTCAATGTAGGTGTCTTTTCTGTGGAAACCAAGGTCAAAGTGTATACCTTTGAAGATCCATCTGGGTCTGTTGACTGGATAGCTGCCATTAACAAGGCCAGGGAGTTTGTGAGTAATAGTGAGGCTATTGCTGCTAGCAATAAGCACAGCACTGCCGCCGCTGCTGCATCCGCAGCGTCCAACATTGCGGTTGCAAATTCAAATTCAAATCACCGCGCAGTATCAACTCGTAGATTGACAGATGGTGAATTGCCGGGCAAGGGATCGTCTATGATTTTAAAAAACGATGACCACAAGATGATGAGACGTGGACAGTCTTTCAGCCATAGATAGTAGTACATTGATTCTGCTTTTTTTTTTCTTCTTTTTTATTTTTTCCTTCTCTCTGATTTATCATACATATAGATATAAATTTTATCATTTCTCGTTTTTTTTTTTTTCTTTCAACTTGAAATTACTGTAGTACCGTACATACAGTATACCTATGGTAGCTACTATACTAGATACTACTAACTAGTCATCATCAGAAAACATATTGTCAATGGCAAAACATGAAGAGGACTGAGTATTAGGTTGTAAACTTTTTCGATTAATGGTCCGCCGAGATGGAAGAAGCTGCTGCTGCTGCTCTTTTCTTGTTGCTGTTGTTGTTGTTGTTGATGATGTTGTCCCTCTTGTTACATGTGAAGAAGTACCAGTAATCAGCACATCATGAGAATCATCAGAATCAGATAGTAGGACCGCATTCTGCAACATTTCAAAATGGTTTTCAAACTCCAACTCCAACTCCAAGTCATTTTCTGTAAGTGTCCTCGTCCTCCTCCTCCTATTCATCCTATTATTTTTGTGTTCATTTGCTATTGCGTTTGTGTTTGTGTTTGTGTTTGTGTTTGTGTTTGTGTTTTCGTGACGCTGATGACCGCTGCTGCTATTGCGACTATAATAGTTATTATTAAAGTCTTCTTCAATATTATCGAAACCCCCATTCGTTGTACCGGTGCCATTATTCAAATTCTTAACGTGTACAATATTAGATTTCGAGCTCGAGAAGCTGTTATCATTACCCATATTTTCATCATACCCACTGCCATAATCATCATCATACCCATTATTGTCATCATCAGACGATTCTAGAACCACAAACGACCGAGCACCCGTATTTACATGTACAGGCACTGTATGCGAAAAGCTATGTTCTCGGCGTCCTTTTAGTATACTTGAAACGGCCCTGTTGCTTCTAGTGTTGCTGTTGCTTCTACTGTTGATTATGTTACTTCTGTGGGTATCTTGATAAAACAAATCACGAGTTAATTCGGGTGAAGAAAGAGGTTTAGGCACCGGTTCTGGTTTTCGTTCCAATTTCGGTTCCAATTTCGGTTCTAATTTCGGTTCTAATTTCGGTTCCAATTTCGGTTTTCGTTCTTCTTCAGCTATACCAGTACTGTACCCCGAGTTCGAATTCGAATTCGCAAACAAGTACGCGTTGTTGGCAGCAGCAGCAGCAGCAGCAGCAGCAGATTTCGAGTTATTGGAATAAACGTCGGTAGTAGGCCTCGGATTGAAGTTAGAGTTAGAGTTAGAGTTAGAGTTAGAGTTGACACCTGCAGTTAGTGGGGTGCACACTGCGGTACCAAAATCAGGCAGCACACCAGTAGATATCGACCTAGTAGTAGTAGTAGTAGTAGTACTAAAACTAGTAGTACGTGCATGATGATCATTGTTTTTTACATGTGCTTTGATATCATCATGATCATGAGCACACGCATCATTAGTACTACCGGTAGACGTCGAAGAATTGTTTCGAGATCTACCGGCGCCGCCGGTACTAAACATCCGAGTACATATTACGAGGTCGAGATCGATATCGCCTGCATGCATGGAAGTCGAAGCCTCATTTTTGGGTGATACTATTGCTGTTGCTGTTGCTGTTGCTGTTGCTGTTGCTGTTGCTGTTGCTGTTGCTGTTGCTGTTGCTGTTGCTGTTGCTGTTGCTGTTGTAGTTGTAGTTGTAGGTGCTGCTGCTGGTGGTCCACTCAGAATCGGAAAATACCGATCAATTGTGTTTTTGGGCTGATATTTTTGTACGCTATTTTTTCTCGATATTGGCCCCCGTTTGAACGAAGCCTGGCGAGACGTGGGTTTGAATGTGGTCGATGCTGTTGCTGTCGCTGTTGTTGTTGTTGTTGTTGTTGTTGTTGTTGCTGTAGCCGATAGTGTTTTTGTTGCAGTTGCATTTGCATTTGCACTCGCAGTTGCAGGTGTTTCTGTGGATAATGAAAAGGATGATCCATCAAAAGAAAGTGTAGATTGTCTAAATTGGCGGGACCCAGTTGGTCGAGATCTGAGAATAGTACTGTCTGCCGGTGCGTCTTTTTTGTTGGCGTCTTCGCTGCCAGGTATTGGCACTGTCACCGATATTGGGGAAGGTGACGGTTGCCTAGGTCTCACAGCTTTGTTTTGGGACGACGACGACGCCGACGACGACGACGACGAATATGCAGCAGTTCTGGGCCTGCTTGAAAGTTGTCTATGAACAATACTTGAGTCGCCCGGAAACAAGTCTTCCGTTGATACCGGGTTTGCAAGAATATTGGGTCTCCCCAAGGTACGAAGCGGCGTTATTGGTAGTTCTCTTTTATTTGATACCATTTGAATGATTTCCATATCGTCGTCGGTATCGCTACCGGATACAGAAGAGTCAATGGAAATAGGTATTGGAAGTGTCTTTGCGAAGGACGCTGATGCTGACTCTGATACTGAGGATGATGATTTTGACATTCTGGATCCGTCATTTAATGCCACCATTTGTGGGCTCCCAACACCACCGACCATCTCCTCAGGCTTAAGCTGGCTTGAATGCTGTGTATTTGTGAGAAAGGGGTCGGCCGAAAAAAGCTCAGATGTGGACTCTATTCTTGACCTGGTAGACCAGCTGCTCATAGATGCATTCTGACTCTCCAAATTCATAGACAACGTTTTCTTTCTTTCAGCGGCACTGACTGAGCTCTTTTTGCGAGCTAGACTCGCTGATGAAACCTTCTTTTTTGCCAGGTTTTTTTCTGCCACACTCATTTCATAACTCCGGATTAGCCCTTTTCCAAATTCACACTGCTCGATAACTGTTTCAAGAACCAAGACCTCAATTTCAGTATCAAAAGGCTCCCCCTTTAGACTCCATTTCAGTCCTTTCATGACTACCTCAATTTCGTAGCTACTCATAATTGATTGTTGGTTGGTTTTCAGGAATGCTTCAATCAAGTCAAAGTGGTGTAAAATGATCTTGTACCTTCTAGGGAGCATAACGTTCTTGTAATGTTTCATGGATCTGTATACTCCCTTAATTTTAACCATGGATTGGTCTATAACAGTCTCGTTGTTCGCTGGCCACGGCCCTAAGCTCCAAATCAATAGAAGTTTCCCAATAAATGAGCCAACGTCTTTCACAGGCCAAGTGACGTAAAGAGATCTCGCTCGATTCCAGAGCGAGTAAACGTTAGGTATGCTAGTTGCAGCCTTGCCCAGAACCGATAACGGTATCGAAGACTGCTGACAGCTGTAAAGGTAATAATCCAACACTTTGAGATCAGGAAACCCTTTCATAGCGCTCTCTGTCAAACCTTTTCCCATTTTCCTGCCCTGTTCTTTGTCAGGATTATTTTTGAGCTCATCGTACAGCCAAGACAGCAAAGTATCTAGTTCATACTGCTCCGATACATCCAAGTTATACAATTCACTGCTTTTGGTTTTGCTTTGAGAGGATTCAGTACCGGATTGAAAGCTTGGATTTCTCCGCCGGTTTTTTCTGAATATGTCAAGTAGCGGACTGGCAAATTTGCTTGCAGGAAAGCATACACGTCGACCGTGTCCGGGGCCCACCCGTGCCACTCCCGAGCTATGGTCGCCACCAGTAAGTAGTGCAAACACAATATACGAATCAGGGTGTATAATGTCACTCTCAGCAGCCTTGGAAATATCCACTACAGCAATCAGCTTATCAAGCATTGCTGCCTTCTTATTGTACTCTGCCTGATCGGCATCCATAGTAGAGCCAGCCCTTTTCAGACTTCGTTTCGGGACCGCCGCGCTCGTTGTTGTAGTTGTAGTTGTCGACAGCGTAGCCTCTCTTGTGGCACCACCGCGTTCTGGTTTAAGATCTCGGATGATTCTAGTAGCTCCATACACCAACGAATCCGAATCTCCAGTGAGCACGAAATCCACCAAATTTTGGCGCTGTAACCACGCGCACACGGCTTCACCCTCTGAGGGCGCTATAATGCACTGGGCTCCCATCCATTGACAAAATTCCATGATTTCATCTCTTGCTTTCCATACAAACGACTCCGGTGAGTGTCTTTGAGCTTCTGAGATTGGAACATTTACTCGATTTGTCTTGGTCATTTTTTCAGAACCGTCAAAGACCATGACTATCTGGAAGCCTATGGAGAAATACGTATGTAGGCGTTGGTACAGAGACGTTTTGAAGTGTTCATTTGTAGCTCTCTGGATTTCAACCATCCACAAAGTACCGTCGATTGCGAGCTTCGCATGGCGCTGATTCTCGAGATAAAAGTTTTCGGCGAATCGCGAAAGTGCTGTCGACGGCGGTTTAGCATTAAATCTAAACACGCAATAAGACTTTACTTACGTTCAATTACTTCATGGTGTTTGGTCAATTCCCATAGACTGTCATGTTGTTAGTGATACTTGAAATACATTCAAAGCCTGGAGAACTGACTGCTTCACGCCCATTGTAAATCATTAATGGCTGTTGGTTAATGGGACTCCGTAGATCTGTGGTCCAAACCAACAGTTCAGTGGTGGGAGGAATCAATTTTTGTGAGCAAATAGCGATATCCGAATTCGAAAGAAATAAAAGAAATTGAATTATATGGAATATATTGGAGATATGCACAAATAACAAAAAAAAATACAAGCAAAATCTGCTTTACTGCGACGCAGCGTCAAAGAAGAACTCAGGTTCCAATCCATCTACGGATGCTGTAGTCGCCTCACCGTCAAGCAGGATCTCAGCCATCAGTAATCCTGTAGCCGGCGCGTTATTGATACCCCAACAAGAGTGGCCACTAGCCAGGTAAAGGTGATCTACATTCGTGCTTCCAATGAAAGGCCCAGAATGAGAAGGCATATCAACTACCGGAAGATAGCACGCCTGTCGCTTCAAGATACGTCCATTTTTAAGTTGGGGCGAAATATCACCAACATGTTTGAAAAGCTCATCACAGCGATCGCGAAGAACCTCGACGTCGTCTGTGGACTCGGGGACGTCAGCAAAAGTGTCACCTTCTCCACATACGTAGACCTCATCTCTACGAGGGTATATTTCGGGTGAAACATAAGAAGTCCGGCCCGTACGCATCTCAGTGAAGAGAGCGAAAGGAGAGACAGGCTTAGTGGGCTGAATAGTAATGGAATGAGCACGAAGACCAGAAATAGGGCACGACGGAAGAATTTTTGAAGTCCAAGGGCCCAATGTAAGAACGATTTGGTCGGCTTCTAAGGAGGCAATATGGCTAGTGTCGTCCTTCTTCTTTGGAAGGGAGGAAGATTTTAGCTCATCAGCAAGGATCCCTGAAAAAGAGTCTGTAGTGAGGTCGTCAGATTGATTGAGATCCAAATCTAAAACAGATCCAGAGTCCTCAGAAGACAAGGCACTTTCGTCCAGAATTGATTCGTCGTCGTCAGTAGAAACGTTTGAGTGCTCGCTTGATTCAGATATGCTAGAGGTGGAAGCCACAGAAGAGGCAAAGTCACTACTGTGGATATTTCTAAAGGAGTTGACAAGGGGAGGCGTCACTGGAACAGAGTCGGGCCAGTCGGGCGAGTCCTCGGTCACTTTGAGTGAAAGAGTCGAGTCTGCATCGGAGGTATTATCGGGAATAACGGAGGATGTATGTAAGTAGGAATGGGTCTGTTGCTGAGCGTTGGTATTGAAGGTAGGATTTTGTGGATGGTGAAGAGAACTCTTGTTCGTTTGTTGTGGTTGAGACGAACGACCAGTGAAGCGGGCAGGTTGATGATTATTGTGGTGGTGGGTATGAGTTCGCGTAACTGTGGATGTGGTATATTTAACACCGGTTGCTTGACCCTCGGTGTTGTAAAGAATATCCGTGACTTTTCCAGTGACAAGCGTAACTGCACCAGTCTCTAGGACTTTCTTGAGTATGAAAAGAGTAAACTTGTAGGGTTGAACCTGGGCAGTAGATTCGGCGCCACCAAGATGGGCCCAACCATCAATGATCTCAGTGTTTATCCAGTCCAGATCTTCTGGCAGGTCTACATCCAGCTTTTTAGGCTTCTTTTGATTAGCAATGTTTTTTAAGTTGGAAGCAGAAATGTTTCCTTCGATGCATAACGTTTTAAGGCCGCGATATCCCCATTCCGTGGCTCCGTCGTATTCTTCGGCGAGTTCCTGATGAAGCTGAAATGATAGGGGAACAATTTGCTGAGGAAAGGCCCACATAGCAAGGAGCCCACCAGCCTTTCCAGAGGCACCACTGGCCGGTCTTCTGGCCTCTATAATGGTAATGTGGTGGGTCTCTGGCGAGAAAAGAGGGTGTCTGGTGATGTAGTATGCGGTGCAGACACCAACAATACCGGCACCTTGAGAAAGTGGATGTTAGCAATAATAACAAGTGAAGAGACGAGAGCAGAGGCCGGAGATAGAGGTAAAATAAAAAGAGGTAAAATAGTGGGTTTACCAGGCATTTGAGAGGTATCAGCATCAGCACTTACCAACAATAACAATCTCTTTCTTCTTGAGATCGTTAGAGGAAGACATGGTGAGATGTGTGATTTGTCGGGTTTAATGGGTCTATAAGAAACAAGGGGCGAGAGGAGTAGCGGTCAGACGAAGTGGTGGCGTGTTATAGAGCCAGAGGCATTCGCGAGGTTAACAAGAGGGTCACCCTAAAGGCGACGGTAGATTTACGGCTTAAATTTTGGCGAGAGGAACCAGAACAGCGGGCCAACAATAGCAGAGAGAAGCAAAGCGAGGATGGCTGAGGGTGACTGAGGGTGACTGAGGGATAGCTGAGGGATGGCTGAGGGATGGCTGAGGGATGATTATGGTTGAAGAGAAGGTTGGAAAAGGAGTAAGAAAGAGAAAAGAAGCTGGATATTGGCAGCGTTAAGTGAGATTTTAAGAAGGAAAAATTAAAAAAAAAATCAGTTGAGAATATTATGTGCACCTGTACGTAGTATACAATAAGCTTGTACTCGGCTGTAATAGGTCTAACATGCAATTTTTATTCTGTTTTCCATTCCAACAGCCATTTCAACTGCGCTTTTCAACTGCGCTTTTCAACCAGTTTGCGAATTCAGGTCGAGCATTACACAGGGAATGTCATGGTGAATTAAAAAAAAAAGTAAAATGTTCATGAAATATTCATATCAAACGAAAACCAACCTTCTCTGGCAAGCCCTTGATCCCGTTAAATGGCCTTTCATCAGGGCTTCATTTGGCGATATCACCATCTCTCCAGATCACACTCTTTCTTCATCATATATATAGTGCTATACTTTGACTTTTTACGTAGTTAAAGTGTAGTCTATACAGTACGTAGTATATTGACGTAGCTATCAGCCCATCATCTACCGCCACTAAGCACCAAACGTTCTAGACTCAGGTCCAAATCTGCCTTTTTCTTCTCAATTCGCTTAGCTACCAGATCTTGAGTTCACAGCACCCTTCTTATGGATCCTTATCCCTTCAAAATCGTCAACCATTCTACTGGTCTAACACAGCTCTAGCACCAATATTCCACCAATATTCCACAAAAAATAAACCAAATCAAATCAAATTAAATTAAAGTCAAATTAGAATCGTATCGCCTCACCCTTCTTCTCTCCTTCTCGGTGCAATGGAATCCTGCCTCTCGGATCCTCCCCAGCAGCTGTCACCGTTTTGACGTGCAATGTTGTGCAAGAGTCTGTTCCTTGGTCTCCATCGGCTTCTCCTTAACGGTCGCAACGGCCCTATATATTCATGTATTTATAGTACCAACACCAATACTAACAGAACTATGAGTGCTCCTATCAATAATGTGATACAACACGACCCCAATGTCTCTTGATTATTTCGTATCACCCAGTCCATTCGCTTCAGCCCCCGCCGTAATCGGTCTTGTGAGCTTTCTGCTTGTTGGTCAAACTCCTCAATTAGTTCAGCCTGATCTTCCAACTCCCGCGACATGACGTGAGCCTGCTCGTTCAAATTGTTGACTGTGCTGTAAACAGAATCCAGAATTTCGTCCTGAGATGCAATTGCCTCTTGGTATATTAGCGAATTCCCTGGTGGGGCGCTTCCGCTCCCCCCTCCTTCTCCGCTATAATCATCGTCCTGGCCTGTGTATTTGGTTCCAACGCGCGTCACTTTGCTGCTGTTGCGTATTTGAATAATGCTTTCTTGAATGTCGGTAAGTTGGCTATTCAAAGTGCCAACCTGTGTAATCCTTTGTGCCACATCTCCGGCTGTTAGGTTGTACTGGCCTGGGTTGTGTTGAATGGCTCCGGTGCTTTGTGAAAGGTCGTGTATCGTTTCTACCAGCTCCTGCACAATATTGTTGAGGTCTTCGATATAAAATGTTTGCGGATTGGTTCGGTAGTCCTGGAGCAGCTGCTCCGCAGACTTGAGCTGGCCCAAAGCATCGCTGTAGACTTGGTTGAAGGGATCCATTGTATTTGTGCCTGACACAAGAGAGAGGAAACATACGTGTACGGATTTCTGTTTCACTCTAATTAGCCTATTGTTTACGCTGGCATGCTCTGTTGTACGCTGCATCCCTTATAACGTTGGCTCAGCCCAAAACGGTAACGGTGCGATCCCATTGGGAATTCAAAAAAAATTCATGGCAATCACCAAACCAGTTCCTCTTCTTCTTCTTCAGGACTTCTTCAGGACTTCTCCAGACTTCTAGACGCTACTGCTAGACATGTCATAGGACCCTTAGTTACCGTATTCTGGAGTAGAGGATTATTTGCTGTGTAAAAGTGCTTTCTTCCGTTCGCTAAATTTTGTGGACTCCCTAATTTTTGTACTGACCTGTCACTAATATCGGGCACTAAACAAACTGCTAATTCAACGATCTTACCAGTCTCTCGTTAAATATGGGCGACGCCTATGTTGTTACTCATGTGGCAACCACCTGCGACGAACAAGGCGTCTACGTCACTAAGGATTCTTCTGAAGTCATTGAAATTGCATGGGTCATTATCAACGCCAAAACCCTTGAAGAGGTATGTTTTCTTCGCTTTCCCATACTGCGTGACTAACGTTAACGTTGTAGATTGCGCGTGATGCCGTTCTTGTTCAGCCCTTAAATACGCACATTACTTCTCTTTGCAGTACGTATGCTTCACTAGATATACCCGTTCACACCATCTAACCCTATAGCTTCTCTAACAACCCTTACTTGGGACCAACTTCGATACGCAGGGACTTTTCAGAATGCCATCAACCTTATGGACCAGTCTATTCAGTCGCATCTGGTCACTCAACAGATTGATTTCACCATCGTGTCGTTCAATGCGTGGGATATCAGAGTCCATTTACCTCGCGAAGCGCACGACAAGGGCATTATACTGCCCTCCTATCTGCAGCATCCAAAGACGTTTGACTTGCGAACTGAATACAGCAGATGGAATGCCCATCACCCCGAAGTGGCGCATCATCACCCAGTAACTCTGGGATCGATCTGCGTTGCACTAGATGTCGATCCAGTATTCGCGACCAACCACACCATGAACGGACGGCTCCAGGCTCATCGAGCCATGGAAGAGGCTGTCACTGTTGCGCGGGCACTACAGGCTCTTGTTTGCAAATCGCAGCCTTTTGAAATCCACCCCGATGTTTTGTCCCACCCTTTAGATGCCAAAGCGGATGTGAAGGCATTTTTGGCGGAGCGATCCAAAATTCTTTACATGTCAAATCTGCCTCATGATACTACACAAAGCGAACTGGAATCATGGTTTACGCAGAACGGAGGCCGCCCGATTGCATTTTGGACTGTGCGCACTCCTGACCCGCACAACCCAACGGGTACCGGATTTGCTCTTTTCTCATCGCATGAAGAGGCTATTGAAAGTCTTTCAATGAATGGCCGTGCACTGAACGAACGTGCCATTGAGGTATCTCCTTCTGGGGCTATGGTTCTTGATCGTGCGAGCGAAATCCTGACGTCTTTCCCCCCAAGTAAAAATAGACCACGGCCTGGCGATTGGAACTGTCCAGCATGCGGGTTTTCAAACTTCCAGCGACGCACTGTGTGTTTCAGGTGTTCTTACCCAGTCACTGGATCAGCCACTCAGCCCAGCAAGCCTAGTGGAAATTACGGATTTACAGGACCCACCGCACCAGAATATGGCTATCCTATGAATCCTCTGAATCCGAAAAAGAGTAGTGGGAATTGGAACGCAGCAATGGGGTATGGCAACCAGAATGGACAAGCAATCAAGGTCAACGGCATGAAATACAATACAGGAACACGAGTCAGCAGTAACAATTTTAGCATTAATAACAACGGCATAAATCTCTCTAGAAGCAACACGGTGCCAGCAAGTTTCGCCAAAGGAACCAAGTTTATCAACAAATACGGAGACTCTGGGGAAGCTGGCACCGATAATAACGAAGGTAACGACGAAATCGATGATAATGATAAAACACGGAGCGGGATTAATAAAATTAATAACATTGATAAATATGGAGGTATTGGTGAGGAAATGGACATTAACCACAAAAGGACCAACAACAACAGTGGCTCGGTTCCATTTAGAGCTGGCGACTGGAAATGTCGCACTGAAGGATGCAACTATCACAACTTTGCAAAGAACATTTGCTGTCTGAGGTGCGGGGCATCTCGAGTGGCAGCGTCGTTAGAAGGGGGATCGGACATGGTTGGTGCTCTGCCTGGCCAAGACAATGAGTTTGCTCGTGGGTA
This sequence comes from Geotrichum restrictum, assembly GCA_030563985.1. Taxonomy (NCBI): domain Eukaryota; kingdom Fungi; phylum Ascomycota; class Dipodascomycetes; order Dipodascales; family Dipodascaceae; genus Geotrichum; species Geotrichum restrictum. The sequence continues at coordinate 27,331 of JAJMKT010000207.1, forward strand.
TGGTCTGCCTCGTCGGGCCGCATCCACCAGCTCATACAACAATGTGTATAAACCAATGCAACGGCGCAATGTGTCTCTTGCTGCAATTGATCAACTGCCGACGATTCCATCGGGACCTGAGGCAATTTTCCAGCAACAGCAGCAACAGCATCAACAGCAGCAACAGCATCAACTACAACAACTACAACAGCCCCAACATCAACAGCAGCAACACGAGCAACAACAGGACATGTACCGTCTTGAGTATAACTATGCTGACATGACTGGCCAAAACTCGTTGCTAAGGCGTAAGTCGACAAAGAGCCATGGGTCACACTATAACAATCAGGCCTTGAAGCATCGCAGTTCATACCAACAGCTTGCACAAGGAGGATTCCAGCAGCAGCAACAACAGCAACAGCAGCAACAGCAGCAACAACAACAGCAAGACTATAACATGGCGGGACTTACTGGTTCATTTAGATCATTCACAGTAGATGAAAATTAGTGACTGTATTGTGTGTTTGTGTGCTCGTTTGTTTGTTTGTTTGTTTGTTTGTTTGTTTGAGCTCTGAGTTAAATTGAACTGGATTGAATTGGATTGGATTGGAGTGGATTGGAGTGGATTGGGTTGAAATGGCTGGGCATTAAACTGGACTGGATAATTGGATTGAAGTGAATTGACGAATTGGATTGGATTGGATTGGATTGGATTTTTAGACTTGTATTTCATTATAGATTTTCGCGACATGTCGAGCTGAGATTTTCATAAATATATATATTTGGACGGTAATAAACAAGAAAGCGCTATTGCAAATTTTAGACCACCGTAGAACGTAGACTATGCATCCTACGTAGAATCTTTCAGGTGTTGATGCTTACACTTCGTGGATGAACGTCGTAATGGTGATCCTGACATCCTGTGATTAATTAGTTATGTGGTCGATTAGATCTCGAGTCATTAGGGTCTTGATTAGACTACTTTCTAATAGGAATTCTGTGATTAGTGCTAAGCTAGCTTTGAAACTGCTTTCTGTAATTACGTGGGCTACTGCACACACTTACAATTAATTGTGTCGAGATCTGCGAGATGGGCCAACTTCAAATGGGGCAGCCAACCTACCGACCTGCAATGAGTGCTCAGTGCTCGCTGCTCACTGCTCACTGCTCACTGCCCGGGCCACTGCTCAGTGAGTCAATTATTCTGTCAATATGCTATGAAAGGTGCACCATAGAAGTTGCAATGAAAATATTATAACCTTGAAAAGCCAAATGAAAATATTTTTTCATGTTTTTTTTCATGTTTTTATTTTCTTGACTTTTTCGGAATACTTCGCCATCAGTCTAACTGTTCCGATTAGACTAGTCTATAGACTATACGCGTACTATAGTAGTCTATTTAAGACTCTATATTAGGCTAATCCAAAACCCTACGCGTGTTATTACTAGCTAGTCTATAGTCTAGCCTGGAGACACATTAGTAGAGACTCTCTACTCGAGAGAGCTCTAATGCCCGAGATATCGATTCGATCTAGGCCATCTGGCATGTGGACCACGACTCTCTAGAGTCTCGACCTTTGAAAATTCATATGAGGTCGTGAAGTTCTTGAACCGTTGTTGAACTTACGCATTTTTAAGTTCACAAATTTACCGTAGGCATGCCAAATATAGAAAAACAGCACTAGTACAGTACGTACAGTACGAATTTTCACATAAGAAAGGGGCCATGTGGTCGTCGGTGCCAAGCGCTCCATCTGATCCATCATGCTCCATCACGCTCCATTCATATGCTCCATTCATGCTCTGACCATGTAACGTTCATGCTCGGACGGTCTGACCATATGTAACTCGAAATAATTTTAGCGAGGTGTGCACAGTGACACTGCACAGTCACTGTGGTTTTAACTGGTTTTAACTGGTTTTAACTGGTTTATGGTTGTCATTGATTGGTGTATTTGTATTTGTTTGCGTCTACTTTTGAGTGTTTGCTTTTGGAGTGTCTGCTTTTGCCTGTAAATTTGCGTATTTGCGTGTGTGTCCCACAATTTTTCTGGCGGATACTGTTCACTTTGGCTATAGTCGACTACTGTATACTCTTTTGAACTCTGATTAGCCTATACATGCTCTCGAACTTGCACTGTTATACAATTGTTAACAAATTTGACCATCCTTTGACCAAATTGTCCATATGTACAACTAGTACAGTAAAACAATTGTTAACGATCTGAGATTCTGAGTGTAAACGCTTGTTGCTCATTAGGACCACCGTTTGGCATTTTGCATTTTGCATTTTGCATGCATACTGAATGAAAAAATATTCCAAAAAAAAAAAAAAAATACTGTACGTAGACTACGTAGTCTACTCAGAGTCTCAGTGTACGTACTAACTTACTGTACAGAAAATAGTCTAGCCCAGACCCCTACAAAAAGTGGGAAATATCATCGCGTGGGGCCCGTAAACCAGCCGTTAAACGGAAAAAGGCTGAAGTCTAATTAGAGTCTGTTAGACCATGGCACAGCTGGAGCTTTTCGGAGGGGCTATACGGTACTACTGAAAAATAATCTGCCGGCCCAGTGTCGGCTCAGTGCCGGGTTTAACTACAAAGTCTACCAGACTCTGCCCAGTGCCCACAATTGGTCTATAAGTCGACTCTATAGTCTAGTCTATAGCAAATCCAGGCTAATCAATTTGGGGTAGCTTTAAGCGGAGATATCCAATTTAAAGAAATACAGCTGTACAGTAAATTTTGAGTACGTAGTCTAAAATAAAACTCCGAAGACCTTTACAGCCGGCGTATACCTACGGCGTACGCCGTACTGTACTTAACTCGGCTTACTCACGGGCCACAACGTACTGGGCTTACTCATGGGCCATGGCGTATACTTATGACATAGCGGACTAGACTATATCATTTGCAAAAGACGGGCACCCTGAGCCTGAGGCCCTGAGCTACCCTAGGCTCCGTGGGAGACTAATGGGCGGTTGAAGCTTATCTGTGGTCTAGACTCTAGAACAAGCTAGAGCTCCTGGCTAACTCCTGCCTATAGCTAGCTCATTTCAGGAACATCTGATTCTCAAATATTGTGTACAATGTGTACATCTATGGCATAATTTTCCTAGGTCGACTATTTATCTGTTTATTCTCAATGAAAGTTCTTCATATACCGGTATATTGTAGACCTGCTAGTCATATAGCCGCTGGCTGGACGCTCAGCTTACATATACCGTAGAGTCTGCGTAGACTGTGTAGGCGAGTAATATGTGCACACTGTTTACAGAAAGTAAGTTGACTACAGTACTGCAATATTTTAATGTGAGATGGGACCCTTTGCTTTCGATTATCATGGAGCCAAGAAAAGGGCGTCCGACCGGTGCGGATTTGAGGTGCGTGGATATGCTCAGTTGTAGGCAACTTGTAGCTACTATGCTATGAAATGGCTTGATAGGTTCAGATTCATGTTCATGTTCAGGTTCATGTTCAAGTTTACATTCAAGTTTATAGTCAGGTTCATTCTCCACCTGCAATCTCGCTTTTGGTGATACAGTATTTAATTCAAAATTATCCGGGGGCATTAAACCGATAAAGATATTTCAAAGAAGATCGATAATTGCTTATAGGCCTCTGTAAGCGCGGGGTTCCATGTCCAGCTGGGTTAGTCGCAATTGTTCGTAGCTGTACTGCTGACTGCTGAGCTTGCACTACGTTTCATTTGTTTATAAAGAAAACGTAGTGCACACGCCTTCATCGCTTCGGTATTACATAAATTTGTGCACAAGATGTATATGCTCAACCTAGACCTGGATCAAGGTTGTTACTAAGCTTGTAATTACTTCAAGTAGACCTAGTAGCTAGTATACTATAGTAAGTACTGTAGTAGTAAGTAGTAAGTACTGTTTGTGACACACGAGATGACCAAAAATTAGACACTGAATTACCAAAATTTGGCAAACTTCAGCTGTTGACATTACCAATCTTGAAAAGCTTTCGGAGAAACTGCAGTCCAGACTCTAGAGACTCTAGAAACTCTAGGGATATCGATGTGCACATTGTCTTGCACGCGTTAAATATTGCTGCTCTACGTACCATTGCAAGACATGTTACTAGAGTTAGACTAACAGCGCGCGCGCTGGTAATTGCAAATCCCATATAGTTTCCGTCATCTTGAAACATGCGCATTAATCTGGTAGACTTGACTCTAGTTAATTCAGGCTTGAAAGCTTGCTAACTCTACGCCGCTCTTTTAATGTAAATGTCAATCAATTGGCAATAATGTTAAGGCCATAGTTCAATGCCATATTTTTGGATCGGTATCTTTCGATAGCCCTAGCAACAATCAACAATCGTGCTTTTGCTCAAAATTTTGGACATGACATAGCGCTACCACTATCGAGTAGTATCGAGTCTATCGACCCATGAATTCCATGGCATGCATGTTGATATTACGATGTGAAATAAGCTTAAACTGTTTGCCCATTGGTTGAATCCTGTGATTGTGATCGATCGATATGAGACTTGAGATCTAGCACTTTCACTGTATTCAGTGTTAATCAGCTCGTTCAGCACGTTCAATTGCGTATGAATAGTCCTTAAGAATTCCCAACAGTTGCTGCTTGCAATTCTTGTGGTAAAAGTGGTCTCATTGAGAACTGGTGAGCAATTGAATTTTGCTTTTTGCTTTAACTGCCGAAGAATTGAAGAAGAGTTCCTCGGCATTAACGAAATGAAGGGCTGATCACTGAGCATTTAGCGAGGTCAAGTATTGCTATTGCCACGAGGCCTGTCCAACTTCAACTGAAACACTGCCATCCCATGATTATGACCATGACAGTAATCATGGCATTCTCTTCATCTAATTCGTTCCTTCACGTCTTGTGGTGCTGGCGGTTGAAGAATTTGCGATCGGCTTCGGCAATAAAATCGTCCTTGCCCTGTACTAGCTCCCCGCAAATAAAATAAATAAAAAAAACACCACGGAATTTCGTACCGTATATATACCGAGGCCAATCCTCCCTCCATTTTTATAACCTCAACCTCAACTTCAACACCCAAAACCAAATAATGGCTTCTCTCAATAGGCTAAACCATATCGCCTCGACGCTCTCGGCCAAAAACACATCTGTCGTGGAGATCGACGGCCAAGAATACAATACTGAAACTGAGCCAAAGCATCTGCTGAAGCTGGAGCGCGCCAATTCAAAGCTCAACATAAGGGACCTCACCTACTACCTCGATGGAGGCAAGGCAAACACCGAGGACCTTGAGGCTGCCATGCTGGAAATTGAAAGAAACCCCATTTTCAACAATGATAACTTTTACGATCTTAATAAGGAAGAGCTGAGAGAGCAGACCATGCTTCGCGTGGCGGCCTTGAACAGCATCATTTCGAAGGAAACGGACGCTACTCCCGTCGCGCGATTCGCCCTTGCCGCTATCGCCGATCCTGGTTCGGTGACCCGTATTTCTGTTCACTTTGGATTATTTGTCAGCACCATCAAGGGATCGGGCACTGACGACCAGTACAAATATTGGCTCAGTCAGGGCTGTGGAGACTTGAAAAGGTTCTTTGGCTCCTTTTCAATGACAGAGCTAGGTCATGGCTCTAACGTGGCTGGTATGGAGACTACCGCTACTTTTGACATTGAAACAGATGAGTTCATCATCAACACACCCCACCTTGCTGCTACCAAGTGGTGGATTGGAGGTGCCGCGCATACCGCTACGCACACTGTCTGCTTCGCAAGACTGATTGTGAACGGCAAAGACCATGGCGTCAAGTCATTTGTTGTTCCTCTGCGTAATATTAACGATTTCACCCTGAAGCCCGGTGTCGCTATTGGTGACATTGGCAAGAAAATGGGAAGAGACGGTATCGATAATGGTTGGATCCAGTTCACCAACGTTCGTATCCCGCGCCAGTTCCTGCTCATGAGATACTCCAAGGTTGATGAGAAGGGAAACGTTACGGAGCCAGCGCTACCACAGCTTGCGCTAGGAGCCTTAATTGGCGGCCGCGTGTCGATGGTTACAGATTCTTACAACACGGCCAAGCGTTTTATTACTATTGCTATAAGATATGCGGCTATTCGGAGACAGTTCGGGTCCAAGCCTGGACAGCCAGAAACCCGTATCTTGGACTACCCATACCACCAGCGTCGGCTGATGCCTCGGCTGGCGTTTACATATGCCATGAATGCTGCGGCTGCTGACTTGAACGAGCTGTCTCTCAGCGCCACTGGAAAGTTATCGGCAACGAGCCCCGATGACCAGGTCGGTCTTGGCGCCGCCATCAGCGACATTAAGGAACTGTTTTCGCTATCGGCAGGACTCAAGGCATTCACGACGTGGGCGTGCCAAAATGTGATTGACGAGTGTCGCCAAGCGTGCGGTGGACACGGGTACTCTGGATACTCTGGGTTTGGCCAGGGATACAACGATTGGGTCGTGCAGTGTACGTGGGAGGGCGATAATAACATTTTGACCTTGTCTGCTGGGCGGTCACTTATCCAGACCGTTCTGCAGGCCAAGAAGGGCAAAAAAGTGGGTGCTGCGGTTGAGTACATTACTCGTGCCAAAGAGCTCGCTCACGCCAAGTTGAATGGTAAAAGCTTGATTGATTCCGAGGTAATTATCGAGGCGTGGGAGGCCACGGCAGCAGCCGCACTGACGTCTGCTACTGAAGCGTTTGAGAAGGAAGTTGCGACCAATGGTAACAATGCGGGGCTAGCTTTCGAGACCCTTTCTCAGCAGCGATTTGAGTGTGCGCGTATCCATACTCGCCTGTTCCTTGTACAAGCGTTCTTCAAGCGTGCGGCGTCGAGCGCCGGCAGCACCATCAGATCGCATGTGTACGACTTGGCCATTCTATTTGGGTTGTGGTCGATGGAGCTTGACGCCGGCCTGTTTTTGCAAAGCGGGTACTTGACGGTTGACGACACGAAACAGGTAACAAAGCTGGTTGATGAGTACTGTGGCCGGGTGCGAGATCAGGCTATTCCGCTGACGGACGCGTTCAACTTGTCTGATTATTTCATCAACTCGTCTCTTGGAAACTATGATGGCGACGTATACAAGGCATATTTTGAAAAGGTGACGCTGCGTAATATTAACAAGACGTCGAAGGCGCCGTATTACGAAGCTGTACAGAAGCCGTATTTTTTCAGGGAGGAAGAAGACTCGATTGATTTGTCCGAGTTGGAGTAAAGTCCCCTTTCTTACAGGGAGTAGCAGACTGTATACTGGTACACTATATGAGAAATATATAAACAATAATGAAATGAGGGTTTTCACAATTGGTGAGTTGCGTAATAGTAGTATTCATAGGGGTTCAGACACGACCTTTGAGAAGGTTTCAGTATTTGCACTAGCTCTTTAAGAGGTCTTGGTGATGGTTAGTTCAAACGCTTGACAATTGACGTTGCAATTGACGTTGCAATAGAAGCCTCATGTGAAGGATTTGCAGTGAAATAAATTAAACCAATAAATTAACCAAACAGATAAACAGTTAAAATCAACGAATAAATATAAACAAATAAATAATGCCATGCTAAAAAAGATAATATACTAAGGTAACGTTCTTGAGAGAAAGGATTTTGGCAGAGTCCTTTTTTCAATGTCTGTCTTTAAAGGAGGGTCCTCATGGGAGTTTCGTGAGTCGTCGTGAAATGTTTCTTAAAAGTTTTTTCTTTTTTTTTTTTTTTTTTTTTTTTTCAAACAAGCTCATCGGCCTCCCAGTTAAGCCCAAGACGAGCATACAAATCAGTCTGGACTTGAACCCAAATCTTTTGCTTCTCGAACCGTGTCAATGACACGCTCTTCTTTTGTTGCTGGTGAATCATGTACTCGCCGTAACTGTTGTTGTTGGACAAAAACACAGAGGGAAAGTCGGGTGAAGTAGACAAGCTCGTTAAAATAGCCTTTTTCAGTAATGGGGAAGTCGACTTGTTGCTGTTTGGAGTAGTGAGTTGTTGTGGTGACTGCTGCTGGCTGCTGTGCTGGTTCTTTTGTTGCACCTTGCGGTCCTGTTGCTCAAGCTGGTACAGCTTGTGTCGCTTCAAGTATGAACAGGACTTTTTGAAATCAAGTCGGCACTGAGCCTCACAGGCCAGATTTAGCAGGTAGTTTTCAATGATGTTGCGCCACTCCGGTTTAGTGAGCGGCTGTGCCGACGATTGAGTGGGATGTCTAGCTCTTGCAGCCTGGACCGTGTATTGCGCGGTCTGCGTCAAGAACGCGGGCTCAAACTCCATCTCCATGTAAATATCGCTGCTGACGAGCCCCTCAATGAGCTCCTCATCCGTCGCATCAAACCCGAGCACCTGCACCCGGTACCCGGGCTCAATGATCTGCGGCAGCTTGTTGTTCCACTCTGGTCGGAGTGACTCGACAATCAGGAGCGACCGCGTGTCGTTCTTGACCCAGTCGACGAGTGTGCGTTTGGTGAACAGCGGCCGCCCGGCAGGGGTCAGTAGTGCTTTGTTTTCGAGAACGTCTGGGGTATACATGTCGGTGAAATGCTTTGGGAGGACAGAGTGGAGAGGGAGAAATGACGAGTAGTAGGAAGGTTTTGAGGAGGTGACCATTGGCGACATTCTTAGTGGCTTGAAGAGGATTGGAGGACAGACCGAGTATGCGGACGGTTTTTGTTGTTGAATAGTTTGGGTGGCAGCCATTGTATGTGTGTGAGTGTGAGGGTGTGTGTGTGTGTGTGTTTGTTTGTGTGCTTGAACTATGAAGTGGTGATGTGATGATGATGAAGATGATGATGGTAATGAATGATATGAAGTGAGAAGTAAGAAATGAAATATAATATAAGTCAGGGAAATGACATTTTATTTATATCATATTTTTTTTATATTTTGTGGAGTTTGAAAGAAACAGAAAAAAGAAAAGAAAGCGGAAAAGAAAACAACAAGAGAAGGGTCACCATCGCCCTTTTTTTTCTTTTTTTTTCTTTTTTACCAGCTGTAAAATACTGTAAAATACCTTATAAAATATTTTCCTTTTCCTTTTTTTTGTTTCTTTTCTTTTTTTTCCCTTTTATTCTCGTAATTACGTAAGAGAGATTTCCCATCTACGGAGTTATACCCAAAAGGGGAAAAGCTGCAGTACTTAGCTAATACGCCTAATTGGGTAATTTTCATTTTCCTGTGATTTTGTATTTTGGCGAGTGCCGGCGCCTGTCAAAATCCAAATGTCATTTTTGACTGTGAGTTAACAATTGCAATTTATGGCCAACAAACTTAACAAACTGTATACCTAGTCTAACAACACTGAACGAAGTGATTCGAACGGCAAAATGTTGAAGCACATGCATTATTGTTTATGTAAGCGCGTCTATTAAAATTGCATGAATTCAACACCCAAATTACAGTACTGTACTTAGTGTACTATGGCAGGTGTTAGTAAGCACTCGTTAGTAATCATCTGTTAAGTAAGCAGCTGCGGTTAACTTTTAAGCCGGGTTGAGGGCTCTCTTTTTTTAGTAGAGCCGCGCTTAACGTGCGCTCATGGAGATCATGGAGCACGGCCTAGGGTGGTGGTGGCGGTGGTGAATCACTTGTGATGGTAATTAAGGCACGTACGGCTAAAGGAAAGGGTGGCAAGAGAGAGAGAGTGAAGGGCGAAGGGTGAGAGAGTGTTGTTGGGTCAACTTGGGTGTGTTACGTGTTGTTATTAGGCGTATATACGTCAAGAAGCTCTTGGCCATGGCCGGATCGATGAAGTCACGACGGCTAGTCTAGTATATAGGTCCCAGAGCCAATACTGAGGGGTAAAAGAAGACAAGTAATAAATAATAATCATAAGCCGGGGCTTTTACGGCAGCGCCGTGACAGTGACGGTGGTCAACAAGTTAACAGTCCTAGACTCTTAGGGATTCGATTGTCGTAGTGAGTCTGGGGACATTGTCCCACTAGAGGGTCTAGTTAGACCAGCTTAGTCTCGCTAGTGGGCAGAATGTCACGTAAACCAGAGTCTAGACTAGACGACACAACGCAGCAGCGGTGTAAATCGTGTAGGGGATCCGATCGTGTAAAGCACGTCTAACACAAGCACAAGTGCCAAATCAAATCTCTCTGCACAGAGTGCACAGTGCACAGTGCACACCCTCAAGTTGCCTCAAGTTGCAAGCCTCAACTAATCTTGCAAGATCCC
>JAJMKT010000208.1:0-37404 GCA_030563985.1 Geotrichum restrictum
CTGGTTTCCTTTATGTTTGTTAATCTTTTACCTTTACGTTTATGTTTCTATGCTAGCAGATGTTTTGTTTGAGTCCTAGAGACTTTTCATTTTTATTTTTATATTCGTTACCTCAAATTCAAATTATATCGTTCACTATTAATTGTACTCTATACTGAGTCTATAAGTCTCTGGCACAGATCTGATAAGAACTTTTCGTAAAATTAGCTCGCTGACTTGGGCACGGCGGCTGCAGTGGCTCAGAATCTCAGATACATCTTCATTACCAGCCTTACAACTTGGCAGCTATAGCCTAGATTTTCATGATATGGCATGTGCCATGTGCCCCTCAACACGTATACGCGCGCTCAAATAATGATCCGAAAGACCTGATAAAGCATGATCACAATCTAATCAGTTTATCGGTCTACAGTATGCGTCCCACATATAGCTTGGTTACCATAATTTTCTGATTTTAGAATCTAGATTGCTTATAATATTATCTACCGGTATAGCTCGCTATTTATTTAAAAAGTCAAAAGCAGAAAAACAAAAGCACCAGTATATAGCTAGCTAAGCCAAAGGAAACAATCTACCAGATTCTACCTAGCTAAGCTTGAAATATAGCAGCCCGTTATACATGTTTATTTGGTCTATAGCGCAATGTTGCATCATTTGTCTGGAACTGAAGTTGGTGCTGAATTGACGGTAGAGGGCCAAGGCCAATGACAATCACTTCGATCCGCCGCAGAAATCAAGAGTCGCTAGCTGGCCTCAAGTTCTATCACCGCAAGTATTATTTCGTCCATGGTCAATGACTCAATTGTGATTTACGCACTGCTTCATCATGCCTTCATGAGAACTGAGTTGAATTCAATTGTAGAGACGTCAAATTCCGTGAGCACATTATTGCACTGAAATTACAGAGTTCAAGCTCAGATAGACTCTATGTCAGTAAATTTACTAGACTAGGTCACCCCTGGGTAGTCTAATTAATAAGTTTCAGCCACACTATACAGTAGAATTGAGTCAAAAACCAGTATGACTTGGGCCGGTTGGCCGTGAGAGCTGTCTCTATTAGATTCATTACGTAGACGTCTAGACAATTCTTGTATCAGATGAATATAAATTTAATCACTATAAGCTTTGTTTTACGCTAACACTTGATATTAGCCTACCAAAACGTTACTCAAAATCTTGGCCATACCGGTAGAGTTTATATGGACTTCAGTAATATTAAACCGACTCGATGCAGAAACTAAACTCAACAATTAACTCTAAAAATTATATCAACAAATCTTCACATCTCTCATATCTCTTCACAATACGAGCTAAAACAGAAATGGCAGACTTATTGACCCCCCTGTCACGCCCTTTAAGCAGATAGTAAGAGTATGCTACCAAACCCATAACATTTCCTCCAAGTCTTTCTTCCTTTCTCCCTTCCATGGTATGACGGCCGGCGACTGTCGATCTTAGTCTAGACTTTAGCAGTTCTGGTGCGCTTTGCGGTGAGCTGGGTGACGAATAGGGCGGAGTGTAGCCGTCTGTTGATATGCTGGCCTGGTTTTCGGGTGGAGTAGTGGTAGAAGATGAAGTAGTAGTAGTAGTAGCAGTTGTAGACGAAGCGGCATGAGAAGACCCTGGAGAATTTTGGATAATTGAGTCAAGATAATTAATGGAATCAAAAAAAGCTGGGGTCTTTTGAATCTGAATGCTGCTGCTGCTGTTAATGTCGTCCGTTTGCCCCGTTTTCTCCTCTTGACCAAATTGATCGAATTGCTTCCTAATGTATCGCGATGACGAAAACAACGGAGGGTTTGCATCAGGCCTCGTCACTTCATAGGCCCAAAGTGTAAGTGTAGTTAAAAACATGCACCAAGCAACTTTGCCTACTTGGTCTAGCAGATTTGCATTTCTAAAAACGACGGCCAAAAACTGTGCAGAATGCCAGGCAGCGCTACTAGCGTCATCCGAAGAAGCCCAGATTGAAATAACCTTTTGGGCTTTAAGCTGTTCTAAAGATTGAGCCGCCAACCGGTCGTTGATCGAAATTGAGCTATCGTATCCTGTGAGGCTTTCTCGACGAGCCTTCTCCATGGTCGATTGGGCATAGCTATTTGAAGAAATTCCATCCGCAAACAGCCTCAGAGCCGAAAAGTTTATGTACAAAGTGACTTGGCTGATTTGGTACAGGGCCCAGTTAGTGTAAAGTAGTGGAGAGTTGCCGTAATAATTGTAAACAAATCCCGGCCTGTGAGAGCCCTCAGATCCGACTCGTTTGGTCCCTTTGGAGGACCCTTCTGATGAAAAGTTGGACAAGTTAGTCGTGTTTGTCGAGCTTGAAGCATTCAGCCCTTTCGAATCAAAGTCAAAATACCCTTCCCAATTTTTGATAGCGCCCATCATTCTAATCCGAAACTCACCGAACCGCCGTTTTGGCACGAGGCCTATATCTAGCAGCCCCCGTCTTTGAACGTCCCACCATATGCTGAGCAAACCGTAGAGCAAAATAAGCCGTGAGAACTGCGAAAAGCATTCTGGTGAATATTCCTTTTGTGCCTCGTGGTAGGGTGCCATCATGCGGCGGATGGAAAATATCATGGTAGGCCAGTTGCCTTCACCTCTAATTCCTGAAGATGAGACAGAGTTATTACTGGAGTTTTTATTCTTTAAATGCCTCTGATCATTTCTTCCAGAAGAACCAGCAGCCTTTGACCCTTCTGTATCTGTTGTGTTGAGATTGGGATTTTGCCGTTTTTGGATTTGGCGAGGCTGAAGCTTACACGCTCTCTCAAACTCATCTATAGACTTTGAATTCCAGCAAGCATCAGATGAAGGCAATTCCAGGCTGATTTCAAACGCAGACATGAGTTGTGCATTTTTGAAAAGAGTAGCATTTTTGGTATCGCAAATAAATGCAAAAAAAGTTGCCCGTTTCTTGGACTCGCATTCAACCCAGCGTTGCCAGTACTCGTGCGTTATGGGCTCATCAGCGAGCGTGGCTGGGTCCTTGGGAGTGGTCAAGTAGCCAGAAAGCTTGAGGTGTGAAATAGCTATGCCATGAAATACTTGAGAAGTTTCGTGCTGACTTTCCGTGCCCAAATTTGTCACAAAAAAGTTGGTCAACAGAAGACATTGGTGGACCCAGAGCGAGAACTGAGGCTGATCTTCCATCATGATCAAAAGTATGTTGCGGAACTTGCGATGTATGTCGGTTGCCAATTCATACACTGTGGAGTCGTGACAATAACCCATGCCTACAGTCACCATTGCAACAAGAAGCTCGGGTTGGGCCTTGTCGGCAACAAATGTTGCCGCGTGGATGAAAGGGTATATGGGGTCAAATTTGTTCCAAAAAAGCTCCAAATAGCCCGTGAGCCTTTCTTGCGTGAACAGCGCCGAGCGACCCTTTTGGCCGTCCATAATTGTTAGCACGTGGAGCATGCTTTGCTGTGTATCATGCCCAATATAACATTGTTTGCGCTTGCGCACAGGTTCTGGACTCAACTGATAACGAATGCTACCACTACCCGAACCAATGGCGGAATTATGGCTCAAATTTCTTCTTCTTTCAAACTCGGAAGCGCTCGATTGATTTTTATACTCATTTAATGGCTCTTGAATGATTGAAACTGGAATTGGAACGCTGGTATCTTGTAATTTCTGATGCATGTCCCATTCGTTATGCTGGTTGTATATTTCTGGTTTAATGGTAGCTTTTACTCGTGCTTCACCTGGTTCAAGAATCTTTGACTGGACTTTATTGGAATCCCCTACAATAAAAAGTGGCTCGATTTTAGTCTTGGTAATGTCAGGCTCTATGCCTAGAATATCTGTGAATTGCTGGTCATGACATAGAGTGGTTGGTGAAATAGGAATATCATGACTATAAGTAGAATCGTGTGACGACCAAAAGGCGGTCCCTAATTGCCAAGCATGGTTTGACGCAAAAGGGTTCTCAATAGGAGGAGGATCATGCGAACTCATCATTGTCGAGCTGTTAACTGGATACGGGATTGATGACATGATACTCATTGATTGCGATGCGGAAGCCATTTGCGGTTGCGCCATGTACACAGGGTTTGCGGACGAAGAGAAAGGGTTGTCAAATATTTCAGATGATGCTATAGAATCACTCTCAGCAGAACCAGAAAGGGCAAGAAAATTGCGAGGAATGCCGATACCTGTAGCTGGAGATTCTAGTTCAATGTGGTTAAAATCGGAAATATGCTGATAATTGTCTCGCGGTTGCACGTTTGGGTGATGTTGTGAGTGCTCGATGCTTGCAGGAGGATAGGAAAGGTGATTACTGCTGGTTTTATGCTGAACTCCGACTGAACTTAATGCTGGGGTATTTTCAAACTGAAGAGAGGCGTCTTGCGGAGGCCATTGTTTAGATCCAGTTGTTAGAGAAGCTGCTGCAAAGTTTTCGTAACCAGGATTATAATAATTCGAACTTGTTAACGCTTGTAATTGCGATTCCTCGTCCGAGATTGAAACTGTTCGTGATCGCTTTCCATCTTGAAACAGGATTTTATCTTCTAGTCGTTTTCTTTTTTCGTGAGATCTAGTGTTTAAATGCCTTAACAATTCAAATGTTAGTTCATAAATCCAAGTATACAATCGCCAATTAACATACTTTTCCAAAAGATCAGCTCGAGCAAAGCTCAAAGGGCATTGTGCACATTTATGTGGCTTCACTTCAAGGTCTGTTGGAAAGTTAGGATCGCTTAATCAGAAGCCCATAACATTTGAACGTACGATTTGCAGAATGCCGAATAAGGTAATCTCTTCTATTGAAAGACTTGGAACAACCGGGATGGAAGCATTTGAACTTTTTTCCAACCTCCATTTTAGATGTTATATCCTGAATTGATTTATGAAACCGAATCAGCAGACGTTTGAGTATAAATAATGAAGAATTTGAGAAAACCAAGTTTGAACTCATATGTCAATGAGATTTCATTATAAATTTGCACCCTGCCTTTGCTCTTTTCTAAATTCACAGCTGTTCTTGAAACTTTAAAATCTCTTGGTGTATACTTTTCAAGCTCATTAGGCAAAATGTCTTGGATTTTTTAACCTTGTATTGGCATAATATTCCACCGAGAATAAAGAATGTTCTGACAGAGTAGGACGTTTTAGCAGAAACAAGTAGTATGGCATATAAAGAAGATTGCCTCGTACTCTAAAGCTTCTGAAAAAAAAAATTACTCTATGCATGAGCTTTTGTTTTCCATCAGAGCTCTAGTTATCAATGAAAGTATCAATGAGAGACAAGTCCTTATTCATATCACAAGATGATTCCAAGCTTGAACATTGAGCATGGCGTAACAATGGCTTTGGAAAAGAACAAGTTTATATTCCTGGCTTTCTCCGGTTGCTATGGCTTTCGACCGCCCATGCCGCCATGAGCTCTCCTACACACGAGCACATATGGTCTAAATATTCAAGGTTAAGTGCTCTCTATATTGTTTACTGTATACTAGTTTATAAAATATATCTATCATGTTGTAGCGCCACCCGATTAGAGGGATATAAAGCCAGCCAGCAGAGAGGAAGTCAGTACAGTAGTTTAAATAGAGCTGAACTACGTACCAAGAGTAGTGATCTGCCATGGAGTAGAGAGAGCTTAAAGTATGTCAAATGCGTAAAAAAGAAGCTATACCGGCAGGCCTTCTATAGAATCTATACAGTTTTTTTCAGATATGACCACTGCAGAGTCCAGACCATTAATTATTTATAATTATGTTAGACAACGATTAGCTTTCTTTTGCATTTTCTGTTTCGTCAACTACCGGTAGTCTACCAGTAGATCAGTTAGTCTATTTGATATCCGAGGTCTTCAGTTAACTTACAGAAGGTCCAACATTGTTCAACGCACAAATCCTCAATTCTAAATGGCCTTAATCGACTTTTTCTGAGAGGCCTATAAGTGTAACTTATGAAAGCTAACACACATGAAAGTCCTCTCGATCTGCGCCTCTGGGTATCCTAAACGGACAAAACTTCCTTGCGCATATACAGTAATTGATATGTAGATTTAGGGATATGATCCAAATAAATATATCGGTTAGTTTGAGTGTATTCCAAGCAAGATTCAAAGATATATTCTATACCTTGATGTTGCTGACCGGCACTTCTACTGCAGTTCAGAAATTCAGAAGCTCCGAAAAATATATCTGCGGAAAAAAAAATTGCAAACTTAGATTAAGAGTCGACTCAAGCAGGCCATGTGGAATTTGATGAGATATACTAATCCCTATAGCCAAAGTCCCTTCCACAGTCTACTAATTTCACTTGCAATCAATACAAAATAAGCCGAGGCCTGGCAACCTTCGAGAATCCAGATACATATCAATATAGAATTCGAAGAAAAAAGCTAAATATCTGGAATTTAGGTTCACCCAAAGCTCTTGATGTATACGAGCTTTTGCTATGGCTTGACCGCCCGTTATATGTTGTGACACAAACAAGGGAAAAAAAAAAAAATGTGGTCTGGTCTTTCATACAGTACCGGCGCCGGTCTAGCTAAGCTAGCTTTGCTTGGTAGACTATAAAACCAAGAAATTTGACTTCATCCAGTACGTATAGGCCTCAAGTCCAAGCGAGCTTATATGTTAAAATTTTGAATGAGCCTTGATCAAACCCTGCTTCATACATTTTTAAGACTTAAGTTTATTCTACTGTATTAAAAATGTAAGTACTGTACATATCTCAGAAGTAGTAACCAAAACGACTTAAAGCATATGCCGGTATCTAGTTTACTGTATAGAATTAGAACTAAAAACGGCGGGCCAAAGACACGACGCTGTGCTCAGTGTGCACTGTGCTGTACATTGTGTACGCAAACGAATACCTTGAAAACTGCGGTCATTGATCTAGAGTACTAGACTTATTAGACTATATATGTCATAGTACATGGGGAGTCATGAGAGCCACGGTTAAGTAAAGTCACTGTAACGTCTCAACTTTTGCCTTTTTTTATTTTCTCAATTATATCATCTGCATTTTAATATACCGGTATATAGACCAAAAGCGTTTAAACAAAGCCAGTATACGACTGTCTCGAAGCATCAACTTTATGGCTTCCATTTGGACTTGTAGTTGTCAATCAGTGCAAAGGTTGTAAACCACGCAGATAGATATGAAAGCCCTTCCAGTTCGTGTATCAAGCATGACCTAGGTCTAGTACTTTGGAAGCCACATGTACGGTACTTCTTTATTACGAAGGAACAAAAAAGTCATACATACTGAGAAAAAAACCTTAAACTTGAACAAGATTGTAATTTAGTTACATGCCGAAGAAGATATTGTAATATCCTCCTTTGGAGGGATCAATGCTATTATGAGTTAAGACTAGTTGGCCAAAGGTCGGCCGGCCCTAGGCTCAACATACAGACAGGCCATTAATCAGCATGCATGTATCCACACTATACAGTATTAGCATCCGCATTTACGTTTGCGATTGCGGGTAGCACAAACTTTGTATATAGCTAGTCACCATCTTTTTATTCTGAGCAAACATTTTTACACTCTGAGGCTCTGAGCAACACCTAGGCTACGTACGTGGCCGGAATACCGGGCATAGTGCGTCCACACTTCATGTGTCAGTGCCGCTCTCAAGTTCGAGCCAAAACAAAAAAGGTTCATCTCTTGTATTATTATCTGCTTATAATTTATAAATTCTTGATCTCTGTCCTGAAATGCGACGTTTGAATTCCCTGTGGCTTTCTTTAATTATGCAGATGATTCATTCAGTTGTACAGCTCAGTAACAGCTGTAGTACGTACTGTACTCAGTGTACTGTGTTTGATCCAGCCCTCATAGATGACATAGACTACGTACACTGTCACTACGTACAATATATGGCTATGTTATTCTTAAATCTAGATCTCTCTATATATATATACCAAGCCTAGGAGTTACCTTATGAAAACTTTAACGCACATGCATGTAGTCATTGCTTTTTTGCCGGGCCCGACGGTGGATGTTGAAAGAGTGAAATTCTTTTTTTCCCTTGTGCTATTTCGTTTAGCTATAGTCTAGTCAAGATGTGAATTCGTGCAATTTAATTTGAACGGAGGACCGATGATGCTAAGCGTCGATAGATCTTTAAACTATATCTATAGAATCCTAAATTCTCATTGATTTCATGCTAAATCGAAACATCTGAAAAGAGGTAAAGTCAATTATATTCACTACTTCTACATATCCACTTGCTCTGGTGTCATCCGATGCCTGTCCCATGCTACGATAGCTAGAGTACTTGAAGTTGAAGGGGTCTTGCATACTGTATGTTACGAATAAAACATCTGTAAATCTGTAAATTTGTAAATCTCTCCCAATATCTCCCCCCTGATTAAATATATGGGTCATGCTAAGCCGACGGTAAAACCAAATTTTACATCAGTGATTTGGAGTTGATTTCGACCCAAAGTTTTAGTCTAGATTTCAAAATAAACTACTGTAGTGGAATCATTGGAATGTCTTAAATCTCTTGGGTGAGGGCGTCAATTTCCTTCTTTTTGTCTTAGAGTCTCTATTTTTTTTTCCCTTCGAATCAAATACCGTGAAGTTCGGTATGAAGTTCTGAGAATTCGTTTGAACCATTCTTCATTTTTAGATAAAATAGGTTTAATGTAATTTTTTGTACGAAAATATTCTTTATGACACTCAAGCGATATCATAAAGAAAGGAAAACTGGCGCACCCCTAGACTAGTTTAGAATAAAGCATTGCCTTGTTACAGTAATACGTCTCAATGAACTTCTCATAGGTGTATTTTCATGTTCTCAAGTCCAAGCCTTATCAGATACATATAAAGTTTTGCCTGAAGTAAGCCTAATATATAGCTGAGAAGCCCGGAAAAAAAACTACCGGGCTAGATTTAAACTGTAAAACCTTTTTGTGGTCAACCTATTGCTGTAGCCAGCTAAGCTAACTAAACCGGTATTGGTCAATATCTGCGTCATACCATCACTTTACAGATTATTCTAAAGACTTATATTGACCAAGAGCTATCAATGTCTAGGGATGGTCGTATACTTCATTGTTGTAGATTTCCTGAACTTCGCTTGCCACATTCTGTAGGTCACATTAATTCATATCGTCTCTATTTTTGTTTCTCGACAAATACTGTAAGTAGTATACCAGACATGAGTCAATTTGCAAAGGCCGGGGCTGATGCCCTTTTCTGATCTAATTTCTATTAGTAATGATCGATTCAAAGTTCTATGTAAAATAGATTCATATACGTTACTTAAATAGTCATTCATGGTTACCTTCTTGAGCTCGGTATTTGCATAGCCTTTGAATGGCTTTCATGAAAAGACAAAAGTGATGAGTGGCTTTGATTTGATATGATGCGATTGATGTCGCAAATAGAGTAAGAAGCTCAATTGTTCAGGTTTTCACTTTTCAAAAATTACATATTTTGACATACTTCGTGCTTCCTCTACTCGGTGATAGTCTAATACCCTTGGTAGGCTAGCTTTATATCCCGTACTACTAGTGGTTGTTTTAATTTGTGCCAGATTTATCTTCCGCCTCTCTTTTAAACCACTGAGAGACGAGTGTACTCGGAAAACCCCATAATCAGTGCCGTGTGGAGTGGAGGCATTTTTACTATATCTCCTCCTATCCATTTGGTGGATTGGTACTGCTAAATGTAAAGCTCAATGTATATGAATATCTCTGAGTCGTCTGTTCTTTTTTTCTTTCTTTTTTCTTTGGGCCCTTGCAGTTTTTTGAATAGTTTTCTTTTCTCTTTTTTGCTTCTTTATCTCAATCGCTTGTGTTTTTCTAAACTAGACAATCGTTTGGTGTCTTTGAGTTACTGTACTATAATTATAACGTTGACTTCGTCCATCTCGATTGATTGCTCTAGGGGGCTGGCGGGGGTTTAACACGATTAGATTATGAAATTAAAAAACTGAAATTCGAAGCGAAAAATGAGGCATCATTATGGACCCAAATTGAGGGAACCATTCCGATATCTTCCAAATGCATTATGACCTATAATCAGACAATTAGTGATTAGAAACTATTTGATTTCATGTCAATGTACTCATTATTGACAGAGCTAGACACAAGTATACCCTTTCTTCATTCTAGTTTGGCTAGTTGTAGATTTCTATTTCAAAATGTATGAACGATCTTAGAATTCATTAACGAATAGTTCAGATTCATAGTGTAAAGAAATGCAAACGCAAAATCTAAACCCCTCTGTTGCTACACGTTATTTCCAAAAAAGCTCTGACAGTCTTGCCTTGTGGTAGGCGTTTTCCTTTAACGCACTCGACGAGTGATGGATAGCACACAATTGATTCTGTTTGTAAGGGTATTAAAATCGATAGCATGGAAAGATCGGTTTTCGTAGGTTCAGTCTTTTTTAAAAAAGGAAAAGTTTCCAGAATTGATTAACGAGTTGAATATCTGGAAGATGAAATATGGAACCAAAAAATGAGTATACTATATGAAACTGCCCTTCTACTGTGAGCATTAACTACCCCGTCAATATAGCCGTTTGGCATTGTATAAGGCCTTCTTTCGCCCGTTGTCGTGTTGCCTCCACCTTGGCCTGAATAATGCCTCTAATTCTACTCCTCCTTCTGCATTTAACAATCGATAGCCGCTTTTGGAGTGTAAACACCAATCCTCAGCCTTATTATTATCAATGTGGTACCAGCATAATTTTCGAAAAAGATACCTCAATTTGACATTTTGGCTTATTTGTTTAGATATTAACTTTATATATACTCACGTCAAAATTCTAATTTATAAGTGGCATTATGGCCGAGTGGTTAAGGCGATTGACTCGAATATTCTTGACGAAATCATCAATTGGGATTTCCCGCGCAGGTTCAAATCCTGCTGATGTCGATTCTTTTTAGAAATAATAACTATTAGGCCGGGTAACTTAAAATAAAGCACACCTATTCCTCCTTTTGCTTTTTGCCAAACTGGCAATAGCTGTCATCTCTCTGTGTCAATCAACATAAAATGGTAGAGGTAACAGAGATTGATCTGAAATTTGATTCGAAGGCACTGGATGAACTTGCGGCCGAAAAACAGCCTTACTATATATTATCATGGGTCAGCAAAACAATATCATACCTCAAGTTACACCCCGACCTCGAGGAGGCCACTCAAACATTCATTGTCACAGAATTGAACGATCTACTCGCCTATATTGAGAAATCAAAGCAACTTCCTGCTCTTTTATCTAAGCCAATTCGAGTAGAGCTCAGTAGGGCCTACCAGATCGCTTATTCGAACTCACATCGAAGGCTTTTGTTTGAAACAGTCAGCACTCTCGTCAAATACGTCAATGCTTCAAAGCCAGATCGATTTTCTGATTTCAAACAGTAAGTCTGATCTCCAAATTAAGATATTCCATACTGACATTTTTAGCCTTGCGGTATCAATTCTTGGAGCCATCTATGAAGTTGCAAACGATGGTGTAGGTAAACCACTCATCACTTTTTTCTCAAACTAATATTCAATAGGCACTTTCCGTTGCCGCGTTGTGCGGTCTCACATTGGTAAAGGCTTTAAAAGGGGCTTCATCGGTAAGTATGTTATTTGCAAGTTTTGAAAGATGTGCTGACGTTCAAAGTATACTGGATATCGCAGCTCGGTATTAAAGGCGCTGGCCAGCGTAGTGTTGTCAGCTGCGCATATTTTTGATGAATCTTTGATCAAAGATATCTGGAAAGCTGCTAAAAATCATGCTAATGATAAGGCGGCGATTGTATCTTCTGCAGCGTTCAAAGTTTTTCAGTCTCTGGTTTACCACCGGGCCCATTTCAAAACGGCATCAGATTTTGATGCGCTCAAATCTCTTTACCTGAAAGCTTTAGACTCTCCACACGGCATTGTCCGTCAGTCTGCGGCAAGGTGCTTTGGATCTGTCTTGACTCTGTTAACTACTGCATCAGCTATTCAGCAAGAGTCTCAGCCTGGTGGTAAAGCGAGACCTGAAGGAAAAGACGCTGATTCTACGACACCTGCTCCATCCAAAACCAAGCCGATTTATTCAATGAATTTTGCTGACTCGCTCAAATTCTTTCAAACACATTACACCCACGCTACAAGCACAACTCGCGTGCGGATTGGTCTCATACAAACTCTATCATTCTATATTACTGCTCAAGAAACCTCTTTTATCGAAGTCAAATTTCTTGACATTGCCAAACTGACTCTAATCGACATTTTAAGTAGCTCCAATATTGCCGGCAATAGGCATAAATTTATCCTCGCCAGATCCCATGCATCATTTATTCTCAAAGATGTAATTGCATCCCAACTTATGGAGGAATTTGGCCAGACGTCTGCTATAAAGGTTTTGACAAACGAAATCTTGAAGAAATATTCGGCGTCTGCGGAGGCGACTGGGCCCCCCAAATCTTCGCTGGTAGGGACTATTGAATGCATTGAGGGGATTTTGGGACTTGTTAAATCCGCAATTGGCCCTCAGACTGATATGCTGACAGCTAGTTTACTACAATTGCTGGTACATCCAAGCTACTCAGTCCAGGTTGCTGCCTGTTCTTGTATTCGAACGCTTGTTCTGCTTATGCCGTCTCAGATGATTCCCCTTTTGAATAAGGGTATCTCTAGTATCAATGATGGCCTATCCCAGCTGGCCTCCAAGAAAGTTCAACCATCTGCGATTGTTGGTAACGCAAGAATGGTTGCAATTCTAATCAGCCTTACCTATGTCAAACCTCAACACTCTTCAATCGATATTGCTTCTCGAATATTGTCAATAGCCACTGGGCTCTTAAAAACTAACGGCGAAGTTGATGTGTTTACGTCAACTGTTCAAGTGCAAGTTGCCTGGTTATTGATTAGTGGCTTGATGCCATTAGGTCCAAACTTTGTAAAAGTTCACTTGTCTCAGTTACTGCTGCTATGGAAAACCGCTCTGCCAAAGACTATGGGCAAAGAGAAGTTCACCGAAAGAAGCACACTAGAATTGTGCTATCTTTACCATGTGAGACACTGTGCTCTTGGAGCTTTGGCATCATTTTTATCTAGCAATAGTAAGTTGATTACCTCTGATGTTGCCCGGAGAGCTATTGGACTACTTTCTAATACCACTCTTTTTGTCAATGCAATTGGGCCTAAGCAATTTCTTGACGAAGAACCGTCTCACTTGCTTGATCACTCTGTCACCTTACAGGATTACGATTATATGCTGAAGCGCCGTATTCTGCAAAGTTACGTCTATCTTTTCCAGTACTCTCACACCGTCGATGCCTTTCCTGCTAATGTTTTGCCCACTGCTTTGGCTACATTTGCAGACCCTGAAAAATTTACCTCATTAAACATAAGGACAGCAATTGCAGCGCATGCAGGCACTGTTGACTCCGTGTGGCAAATGGCTGACAATTTTGCCTTTGGAATTACCACAAAGATTGATGGGTTTGATCTCGCTGATGTACAACTTGATAAGTCGACAAGTCGGGCCAAGAAAAGAAATTCAGTTATGGAGCCTATCAAAGATGTGCTAGAAAAGCACTGGCTCTCAGAAACCGACTGGCTTGATACACTTGAAAAGCAAGTTAACACTCCTGTACTTGCCTGCTATGAGCAAGATGCAGATAGCTTACTCCATATCCAAGAAGATGGCCATATTTATGTCAACCCCACCCCGGCACCTTGCGCTGTGACAAACCTTTCCATGGAATTATTCTCCACTCTCTTTCCTTTCCAGACTGCAAAAATTCAAGAAAGTTTGTTGGTTCAGTTGAACAAGTATATCTCAAGCAACTCGACGCTTCCAACTTCAGGGAGACCATGTGTTGTGATTATCAATTCAGTTGTTACTCTTCATAACTTACTAAGGTTTACTCTATCTTCTAACTCCGTGAACCGTGACCACATCAAAAGTCCTCGGGTTCTAAGCGCTATCACCCAAACTCTCAAATCTCTTTTACGAAGCCCTGATGAGTATGTCCGTAACGTTGCTGCACAATCGCTCGGCATGACTTGCTCAATCGCGGCATCTTCGTCAATGGCTGGTGAAGTCATTAAATCACTAATCGATGAAATTGTGGAAAACCGAGATCCCAATGCTCGTGGAGGATGCTCAATTGCTCTCGCTTATATTCTCAAATATTTTGGAGGCATATTTGCAGGACTTCATTTGAAAACAGTGCTTGGGATTTTAGTGTCTCTCGCTACAGATCCACATCCTACTGTACATTTCTGGGCGTTGGAAGCCATCTCAATTACAATTAGTGGAGTTGGACTGAGTTTTGCCAACTACTCGTCCAATTCACTTGCCACGCTGAGTAAGCTTTACTTACTAGAATCTCATAATGATGAGCCTCATTCAGTTGCTTCCAGCAACTTGGAAGTGCAGTTTCCTACTCAGCAGATAATTGCTCGATGCATTCATGCATTGATTGATATTCTCGGGCCCGATTTGCAAGAGAGCTCCAAGAGCAGAGGAATTGTTCTTACTTTGTTGCAACAATTCCAGTACAGCAATGACTACAGATCCATTGTTGAGGCTATTCGAAGCTCATTGGATCTCATTGTATTTGTACCCGATATGGTAGATGTCAAGCTTTTTGCTGAGCCTCTCACCAAATATTTAATGCTCAAATACCCTACGCCGCTAAGAAATGCAGCAGTAGAGGGACTATACCAGCTTATTCGAACCCACTCGGTCAATATTTTTTCGATAGCAGGCTCCGACTTGAAATTGGATATCTGGTTGGCATACAATTCAACTCCCGATAACAAAAGCATTCAGAAATTTATTCAAGGTTGGCTAGAACAAACCGCAACTCGTGAGCCTTTAGAATGGGTTGCTCGTATTCAAGCTGTTTTGTTTAAATCCAGAAAGAACTTTAAGCCGGAAGTTTCGAAATCGCGCAAAGTGGTAGAATCTAGTCTCGCGGATGAAGAAGTAGAAGGTTTTGCAAATGCAAATGAATCCGGCGAAAAGGGCGCAGATGCCTCATTTGATGAGCCCTTGAAATGGCAAACTAGAGCGCTCGCTGTTGAAGTTTTACGAGAATTGATTCGGATCAATCTGAAGGGCAAAACCTATAGCGAAGTCACCCGTTCGCCGCTTTTGTTGAAAGTTGGAGATATTATCCGAATCGCGTTTACGGCATCTACGTCCTCAGTTATCGAGCTTCGCATGCTAGGTGTCCAGTTGTTGAATGACATTCTTACTACCTTGCAGAATATTGAAGATCCTGACTTTAAGGAGGTTGCTCTTTTGGAACAATACCAGGCCCAGATTGGATCAGCTCTTACCCCGGCTTTCACTGGTGATACTTCTCCTGAACTTGCAGCCCAGGCAATTAGTGTCTGCGCTACATTTATTGGAATTGGTATCATTAAGAATGTTGACCGAATGGGAAGAATTTTAAAACTCTTAACCAATGCGTTGGAGAGCTGTTCAGCTAAGTCAATCGCTCTAGGAGATCTTAAAACCTTAAGTCCCAATGCCCAGGTTATGTTGAGAATGGCCGTTTTATCATCCTGGGCAGAATTACAAGTGGCAAGCTTGACCCAGGATTACCTAGTTGACGTTGTGAAACCATATATAGGCATTCTGGTTCCCCTTTGGCTCTCCTCGCTTAGAGAGTTTACTCAATTGAGATTTGAGCCTGAACAATCATCTGGCTTGTCTCTCACTGGGTCTTCTATTGATCACATGTACTCTGCGCTCTCACGAAACAGCGTACTTCCATTCTACCAAAAGTCATGGTTACAGCTAGTGGATGCAATTGCATCGCTAATCGAAGTTGACCGAAAACTGGTTTTTGATATCATGGACGAAAAAGAGCGAGCCAACTCAGAAAAAGAGGACATCAACTACAGTAACGAACCTGCTGCATTTTTCTTCGTGTTATTTGGAATCTGCTTTGAATCTCTCATCAGGCCTCAACATACTCTTGGATCTGATAGCCAACCAGAGCGCCGAGTGCAAGTACTGACAGCTTTGAAAAGGATTCTTCACCCTTCGGTATGTGGTAATGCCATTTATAAGGATATGGTGTTTGTTGAAACTATCGATATTTTGGACCGTATTGTACTCACCGGTACGGCGGCTGAACAACAGGCTGTGATCGATCTTGCTTACCGCCTCTGTATCAACCATCCAGGGAATGTAATTCACAGTGTCAGTGTGGAATCTGAAGACGGCCTGTCTGAGAATGTTGATCAACTTTTTGAGCTAGTCAGGGTTGTCATGCTGGTGCTAACGTCAATTTTCCCGTACTTGGGAGATTCTACTCGCCCTGGAACTCCGGTTCTCAATACGGATGTTCAGAAAATCCGACTCGTACGGGCCTCACTCGATTACCTTGTTGACATGGTGGAAGTATTTCCCCATATCATCAGAGTCGACTTGTATGCTTGCTTGTTGTACGTTTTTGGTAAACTTCTAGAGAAAGGCCAATCTATGTCGCTATCTAAAGTATGCCTTGTTCCATTGAAAAAGTTATTGGGCAACATGATGAAGGCCTGGGAAGACTCTGTTGACTCGCAAGAATCAATTGAATCTGCTATTTCGACTGCAACCTCTCATTTCGTTGGTTCTTTGCGAACAGAAAAGGATCTCCCTACCAAGGAAGTCAGTCTATTATCGATTGTTATTTTGTTTAACGTGGCGTCTAAGGTAATGAGACCTGAGAGTTCATATGTGAATGAACTTAGTGGGTTACTGGTAGAGAGCCTTGGAATTCCAGAGTTCCAAAGCGTGGCAGTTGAATGCACGCGAACACTGCTAATTTCGTGTTTCAAAACTGAAGTCGGTAAAGCCCTTGCGGTCAAAACAATCCCTCAAATGGTTTCGCTCGCGACTGATGACGGGTACTTGTTTAACGAAGACTCCGAGAGTCCCCAAAAGAAGGTCACTCTCATCCCTAAGCTGGTAATTGATATCCTCGTTGGATTTACAAAAACATTAGATGGCCCTGCGCTGGATTCGTTGGTGGCAATTACTGTGCCATTACTGCTTTGGTTTTCCGATGAGGAAAACAGTGATATTCCTGTTGAACAACGAAAGCTATTTGTTAACCAAAAGCTGTTGGAATTGGTTTCTTACAATAGTGAGGCGTTCAAGGAATTACTTCAACATGGATTGTCTGAATGGCAGCGCGAAATGGTGGAATATATTATGCTGGCTGGAAGAAATCAGAATGGAGCACAAGAATTGCTCGAGTCGAAGGCGAGTGCTGAGACTCATATCCAGCTCAAGTCGTTTACATAAATGACGATAATCTCTCTTTTTACTATTTTTTCAAAACAGTTTTATCTTTCATCGCGTTCAACTCTCATGTGAAAAAGGCTTGCAAGAGACAAACAGGCACACGTCGCAACGCTAGCTATTACCTCGTACTGGACACAAGCATTAGGCAAATATCAATACAATAAATAATCATTAATACAATACTACAAGATCAACTGTACTACTCTGTCTCCTCAGGGTCACCGATACCATCCTCGTAAATAGCAAACACGCATTCTGATTCTGGCAAACAGGGGGAATCGTAAATTTTGCAAATTCTCTGAACGCCACGCCCCTTACGCAAAGACAGTCTCGTTGTCGATGCATGTGCAATGATATTGCCTCCAATTGGTTTTTTAGGGTCCGAATTGAACATTGATGCGGCACCATCAACCTGAGCCACGACCTGGTTAGTGATTACTACTGCAATTCCAAACTCATCAGCCAGCCGCTGTAACATTCGCATATATTTAGCAACGTGAGCTTGACGGGCAGAAAGTTCGCCACGGCCACTGAAATCGGTTCGGTAAAGAGCCATGATAGAATCAACAATAAGCAGCGAAAACCGAGACTCTGCCATCATAGCAGCAGCCTGCGTAAGGAGTTGAAGTTGGTGATCGGCGTTATAAGCCCTGGCATATGCAACATTGTCCAAAGCAACCGGTCCATCCAGACCATACCTCGTTCCAATAGAAAGAAGACGTTGGGGTCGAAATGTACCCTCAGTATCAATATACAGACACTTGCCTTCACCGCCACCCATATCAATAGGAAGTTGGCAAGTGACAGCTAGGGTGTGGCACAGCTGCGATTTTCCGGTACGGAACTCGCCAAAGATTTCAGTAATGGATCCCGTTTCAACACCACCACCTAAAAGGGTATCTAGTTGTTTGGAGCCAGTAGAAATTGAAATAAGTTCAGAACGTCTTTGATGAAACTCGGTAGCGGTGGTAAATCCCATGGGGACATATTTGGCCGCCTCTGCCAGTAGTTTGTCTGCCTTGGCTTCGGAAATTCCCTTCACAGTGAGAATAGTGCGTTTGGGGCTACATAAGAAGAGAATAAATTAGTAAAGATCATAAACGAGGCAGTTTGAAAATTTCAAAAAAGGATAGAACATACGTATAAGCAATACTTTCGACAGTATTGTATCCAGCTTCGATAAGCTTCTTGATATCAGAGCCGGTGATTCCGTTTCCCTACGCGAACGAGTTAGTCGACAGTTGAGTTTGTGATATCTGGTGGCGGGTGCGCGCGCCTAAGCCAAAAATGATATTTACCTCTAAGCGAGCAATAAGGATAGGTCCAGACGCGGTATCGTCATCCTCCACGATGATCTGAGACGTATCATGCATATCTGGAGAAAGAAGTTCCTCTGATGGCATCTTTTTTCCCTTTTTTTTCAAAAATCTAGTGTGAGAACGATGAAGTTTGTTGTTGCTAGTAAAGAAGAGAGAGAAAAGACAAAAAAAATAAAATCAAGAAAAGTGCGAGATTCCAGTGCAACACGTTTAAGTCACGTCGCGCAAAAACGCAACCGCCTAAAGAGGAAATACAATTTATCATGCACGTGATGTATGATCACGTGTAACTTAAATTTTGATTAATTTGGATACAGTGCTGTACAGTATGTCAGTAAATGTTTGTCACTATCTGGTAATGATGTGTCACTATTTGGTAGTGATTAGTAATAATTAGTAATGGAACCAACACCTAAATCTTGCTTTCTATTTTAGGGAGAGTACAGAAAGCTTATTTTTGTGGAAAGTGGCACCAAACTTGACCAAAGTAACTTAGAACGTCATCCCTGTTAACATTCCTGTTAACATTCCTGTTCAGGCCTCTGATTGCAATTAGACTATAATTCAATACCACGGCGCTGCAGACAGGCCCCCAAAAATACAGTAATTACCTACAGTACTTATATCGGCTCTGACCGGTGGTACTTGTGATAGTTGTCTCCCCAATAAAAAATGACAAGTTCAGATACTGTACGACGTGTACGTACGTAGTCTATAACTCTATGACATCCATGTAGACTAATATCATTTAAGTTTGTGGAGACTTCTACGTCGACCCTCGAAGCTTCGAATCTAATGTCGGACCCCATGTGCATATATGGCGCTTTCCTTCTTGTTATAAGTGTAATGTAGGCCTGGTGGCCAGATACGAATGGGTCACAAACAATCTTACAACGAGCAGTAGTCCAATATTCCAATCGGTTTCTAAAATGCATGCCATACTTGATCATAGTCTCAACTTGACTCTCATCCTTACTGAACCCAAACCAAAAAGCTTCTAAAAGCTAAAAATGGTGGATTGAAGGAGTAGACAGCTATAGTCTACTTTATAGTTTACTACAGACGTACAGCATGCAGGTGGTAGCTACACGCGTGGCTCGAGCCACGGTGCACGCTCGCATATCCCAGGACCCAGCCAGCTAGCTGTAATCGCGACTCGCGCTTGTGGAACTTAGAATTTAGTCTATGAAATACAGTAATCTTCTGCGGAAGTTCTGCGTGCTGGCCTTAATTATAATTATTGTTGGTGCGAGCTTATTATTTCACGTCCCTTACCAGTATACTATACATGTAGAATATGGATACCTACTGTACTACTGCAGCCCAGTAACTCCAGTTAGCTACCTAGGTCTAGTCTCGCTAGCTGAGGCAGTGATTCATGGCTCCATTAATCTTTTAGAGCTTAAATTATCTATTCGTGTCTTCAAAAACCACTAGACTGCAAATGTTGTATTCATTGTAGACTAGCCTTTCCTTTAAATTACACGTTTCCTTTCTCCAGTTAGTCTGTTGCAACTTGTATTCATCATTTCTCTCTTTGGATATGAGTTATTCTCAGCGAACTTCAGCTGAGGACTTACTGCTCCCCGCTTCATCCTATTTGAAAGGGTCAAATCCTGCGCACTTTAAACTACTGCAAAAACGGACATGCTCATCGTCTACGTTGAAACACGGTCGCTATACTCCAAAAAAGACATATAACCGAGCCAACTCCAGCCCAACTCTGAATTCTGCATCTTCTTGCCTAGCTCTGGAAAGTTCCAGTACGACTTATGCACTCCAATCAGCATATGACCTTCGAGCCTTGCCGTCTCAAATGAGCTCAAGGATTCATGCTTCAGCTTCAATGGATGCGACTGTAATTTCAG
This sequence comes from Geotrichum restrictum, assembly GCA_030563985.1. Lineage (NCBI taxonomy): Eukaryota > Fungi > Ascomycota > Dipodascomycetes > Dipodascales > Dipodascaceae > Geotrichum > Geotrichum restrictum. The sequence continues at coordinate 20,414 of JAJMKT010000208.1, forward strand.
AACCTGTAAAGGGCAACAATAGCAATACCGACCATAAGCACGAGGCAAACTATAGCATTATTCCTATAAGTACTCGTAAGGTTTCGGGTCAAATATATTTACAGCAGCCACCCATCTCGCCGACAATCGATCCTAGCCCGGTACAACTCTCAGAATGTCAAATAGATGAAGACGACCTGGAATCTCTACCAAACACATCTCCTGCTTCGTTCTCTTCGATAATCAGCGCCTATTTATCATCTGTTTACTCAGTCTCAGACTTGGATCTTTCAAAGTTCACATTGTTACCACAATTTACACAACCCGAAGAACTGCACGACACAAGTACGGATACTTGTTTCTCTCAGAGTGAACAGACAGATTTATGTACAAAAGTAACCGGGGAATCCCACGACAGCAAAATTACTTCGATACCCAAATATTTAGAGCCCTCAATTGATGGGCTCGTAGGCCATAGGGACCCCATGGCTACGTCAAGTCTCAAGAGGACAACAGTGCCTGGTCTGTCTTCAATTGAGATGACAAGGTCCAAGAGTCCTTCATTAGGTCCGCATGTGATGTGGAAGGACCCTTTCATTAGATCAACCTCAGACTCTAAATCAGATTTAGAAGTAGAGCCATTTTCCTCTCCGCCGCTTCCTCCTCTACCACCCTTGTCCCCTGCAGCAAGACGAACATTTACCGAGTCTAAGCGAGCGAGTCTTCCTTATCAATTGAATTTCTCCCAAGCAGAAAATTACGTTTCACCACCACCAAAATTGAAAAGTACTGAAAAAGAAGTGTTTCCACCCACTAATATTTTAGTAACCCCTACAATTCCCCTATTGTCTCGTTCCTCAACCTTCACTGCTTCACTTCCTTCTTCGCCGACGAACCAGCTGCATACATTTGCTCCCACTCCTCGCGACCTACCTACGAACGGCTTTTGTCCTTTCTGTGACGTCTATCACCCGGCGAACGGCTGCCCTGCTACGTTCCCTCTCCCTCCTAAGACTGAGTCTGCTCCCCTTTTCGACCGTCATCGCTCATTGAACCTGGAGAGCTCGCTGTTTCGTTTCTCTCAACCTGATCACCCGTCACAGGCTCGCCATTCAGTCTATTATCCTTCAACCAAGCTCAATAAGCCCCTTCCTCCACTTCCGCTGCATCCCCTTGGCTTTTCCGATTCTCGTCCAAAAACTGTTGAAAACAACGCTCACAGCAGTTCGAAAGTTAAACCTACCACTTCTGCGCCCAGAGCAAATTCAGAAGTTTCGTCCGGCATGTCTCTTTTAAAGTCTCACCGACAAGTCTCCGTGACTTCTTCCACGCAAACTCTGACTTCTGCAGGGCCATCTACAGCTGCCAGCAACTCGTCCCTGAAAACATCAAAACGGCCCCATTTCTTTCGTCGGTTGTTTGGTGGAGGAAACAGTAATAACGTTCCAACAGTTCCTACGAGAGCTAAGACAAGTATGGCTAATATGAGAAGCCCTGTGGAACCTGCGTTCCCCATCACTGCTACGCCGTCCAATACTTCTGGTAAAAGCGCGTCTACGATCACGCATGAAGTTTCTAAACCTCAATCAAAGGTAAGTTATCACCAAATTTTGCATGAAATTGAGATATTTCTCGTTTCTTTTCTCCTTTTTTTGAATTGTTTTTTTTGAATTTTTTTTTGAATTTTTCTTTTCGTGTTTTTACGATATCTCGACTCTTGCGCATCCAAATTCTGCCCTTTCGTGTGGGGTCTTAAGTCATCTAAAATTCCGTTGATCACCAGCAGCAGCCTGTCTTAAACTTTAACACAGGCCTAGAGGATCTGGCATTGCTTTGTCTAATTAAAGAGGCACAGCTGTTCCATTTGTTTCTGGACGTCAAAATCCACTTTTTTTGCCTCGATTCGCGCTCCTTCTTTCCCTAACATCGAAGCTTCCATTTTTCTATTCTTTTTCATTTTCATTTTTATTTTCTTGTGTGTGCTGTTTTTAACTTTTTTTTCTCTCCTCCAGGAAAACGACCCCAATTATCACCAAATAAAATCCTCGCTGCTGGATTCACCAGTACTTGGTAGCACCTCAATTTTCCCCGACGCGCCGACCCCAAATTCATTTTCTCAGGGTGTGGACGAGCCACGATCTAGTACGTATTCGGCGGGTTCCAAGAAAATTACTCAGAACGCTGCTGCATTAATCGACCCTGCTTCAAGCCCTAAATCATTAGTCGCAACTGATTTCAAGACAAAACTTCGCAGCCACTCTCATACCTCATCTACTGATTCATCTAATACAACTGACACCAACAGTACCCTCAAGGCTATCGTACTACCTCCCCAAACCCCTGAGACGAGATCTTCAGCTGCGTCCCATTCTCTTGAAATAACCCCTGTACAGCCTCCTGTCTTGGGTACTTCGGACACGCAACCACGTTTGATGCTTGATCTTGAGCCTTCTTCTCCATTTTTCCCTAGCTCCAGGATTATATTCAATAGCTCTTCTCAAGCCAAAGCTACAGCCGCTCACGACTCTCGAAATATGCTACCCAAGGATTTCCCGCATCAGCTCCAGTCTTCTCAGATAGATGAAGATCCTACACTTCAAGTTCAGGATGCAGTCTCTACCTCGAAGGGTGGGCCTGAGGACGGTGCAAATACACCAGCTTCATTGAATGATGATACCGATAATACTGTAACGTTGAACATTGACCCGTCTTTTAAGGACGGATCTGAAGCTGTTCCGTCATCGCCTTCTACTCCTCGCTATGCAGCTTCGCCATCGGTTACATCGCATGGTGATGATTATTTCACTCCTGCCTCTGACGCTGGTGCTTGTTCGCCTGACTCTCTTACAACTAAATCATCTACAGACGTGGAACTACTTCCCCAGAACTCTTCGTTTCAAATATCCCCAGCCTCCTCTTCCACTAGTAAAATAGATCCTGCCTTGCTTGCTGCTATCACCAACACTGAAGCTCAAAACATCGCAGTCGATTTCTATCACTGTGCCTCTACTTTTGTATCGGTTGATGGCTATGCTAGCTGGATGGGCGATGAAGGAATATTGCAAAAGGATACTCGCGAAGCATACATGAACTTGTTTGCTTTCAAGAATAAATCTATTCTTGCTGCGTTACGCGACTTGTGCGAAAAACTCTATATGAAAGGTGAATCTCAACAATTGGACCGTATCATGGAATCATTCTCCACAGCGTGGGACCAAATGAATCCCAAGCATGGATTCCTTGATTCAAACGCCGTCTACACAATTGCATATGCTTTGCTTCTACTTAATACTGATCTCTACGCGGCAGATCACACAACGAACAAGAAGATTTCGAAATCAAAGTTTGTGACAAATACCATGGAAACAATTAGAGCATATATCGCCACTTTGTCGCAGGAAACGAAGCAGAAGCTATCTAACACACTCACCAAGAGCGCGGAAGCGGTACGCCCTGCTCACCACCGTATGTCTTCATTTTCATACACCATGGGAGGTAGCAAAGACGATACCCTCATTCTAGTGAATGATTGTCCAATTGCACCACTGAGCCGAGAATGGCAGTTTCAAATTGAGACTGTGCTCAAGGTATTTTACTCGTCGGTGTCTAAGGATGCCCTTGAGCTTCATTCGTCTGATTCTCAGGTCTCATCACGCAGCTCTATGTTGCCACATTCTGGTGGACTGGCGAGCATGTCGTCAAATAATATGTCACATCATGCTATGGCATCTACTAGCTCGCTCTCTACCACGGCTTACCATGGAAATAACAATGGCGCCTCCAACTCCAACCTGATGCCCTCGGTATCTCTCACGCCATCCACTCGCGCAACACCCAATTCCAGTTCAATTTTTGGCCGCCTAGCGCTGAATCGATTGCGAGCTAATCGCAGCAACACATATGATCAGTTTAACCAGAGTCGGATTGACTTGGCTGGCGATCGAAGTGCCGATGGGTACCGCCGAGACTCTTTCAACTCTCTGTTTTCTATGGAGTCTACGTATTCTGCTGCATTTGGATTTAACAAACATGCAGTTGGATTTGCTGGACTTTTGGCAACTTCGATGATTAGGGAGGATGAAACCGCGACCGAGGAATCGTTTGGTGACTTTTCAAAGATTGAGGAAGAATTAGCAAAGGAGGTCGAACTCGAACTTTTGGGTGCTCCTTGGGCTAAAGAAGGATTGCTCAAATACCGACCATACATTGATCCCAGCTCTGGCAAGAAATCCAAACGCAAGGACTGGACGCAAGTGTTTGTTGTTGTGCAAAGAGGCCAGGTGAAGATGTTTAAATTCAACACTTCTAGCTCCAGTTCAGCTAATACTGCTGCTGCGGGTGGAGCTGTGGGTGCTGGTAACTGGATGGAAAGTGCCAACATGGTTGACGGATTCCACTTGTGCCACACTATGGCTCAGGAACTGCCACCAACCAAAAGGTCTCGTGGATACTCTTCTCTTTGGTCACTGACTCTTCCTCAACATGGGGTTCTCGTATTTGAAGCCGGAACGAAGGAGATTGCTAGAGAATATGTGTACACGTGCAACTACTGGGCTGGTCGTCTTTCGAAAGAACCGTTTGACGAGCCCGTGAGTTCGATGGAATACGGGTGGGGGTCACCATTAGACGGCATTGAAGCGCACGATACAACTTCTTCAAGTTTGACAAGCCCCAGTGCACAACCTCGCTTGCAACACAAGAGTTCGGCACCATTACTTGGGCGAACATTGCTAGGGGACCGAGTTACAATCAAGGATTGGCAGCCTTCAGGACAGAGTTTAATTGTGTCTGACCTGAATGAGGAGAAGCAAGCAATGAGTCTGCGGGAGTATGTTTCGACTGCGGAGAAAAATCTGTCTACGCACAATGCGCTTCGCCCGCGCTTACTCTTGGCTTACACTCCTGCTGGACCCAACTTTGTGAAAGCTCACGCGAACTGGGAACGCAAGTCGCAGTATTTATTACAACAGTTTGTTCGGTACAGGATCTATGTGGATTGTCTCGAAAAGGCTTTGGCTGATAAGGCTATCAAGCATACGGTGAGCCCCACAAATAATGGTTCAGCTATCGATGATGAAAGCTCAGCAAAGCCTGTTGTTCCTGTACTACCACCATCTACCGTTGTATAGAGAGGGCGCGCCCGGCTTGAACCACAAACTGCAAACAGACAGGGGGAACTAACAACGATTTAATTCTTTCTTTTCTTTCTCATTCACTTTTTTTTTTTCCCTGCAGGTTTTTTTTTTGTTTAGTTTAGTTTTTTTTTTTTTGGAATTTGATATTTTGACACGTTCTTTTAAGTTGTTTTTTTTAGTTGTTTTGTTTCTTTTAGTTGTTTTGTAGACTTCATATATCCTGTTTTTTAATAATTATGTTTCGCGATATTCATGAGTAGCAGCTACTAGCTACAAGCCTACAACTGAAGTCTGCAATTAAAAGGCTTGTGAAAAAAGAGGTGAAGAATAAATTTGAGATTAATAAAAGTTTCAATAAATAATTTTTCAATGATAATATATAAGGGAGGTGGTGGTTCCTACGCGACTGGAGGATACGTACAGATGTTTCTTCACATGCATGGAGTAGTAGAATAAAAAGGAGTGTGATGATAACAAAAACAAAAAAAAATGAGAAAAAATGAAAAAAATGAATGGAGAAGGAGTGATCGATCTGTGTGCACGTCGTCGCAGAGCGCATCCACGTATGTGTGCGAGTTTTTTTTTTATGATTGCATAATTTGCATGACGTTGTTGGTGAGTGATGCATATATGCTTCAATCAGGAGCAGTATATCATGAAGCGTATAATCATCATCATCAATATTGTTAACGATAGTTTTCCGGTTCAAGCATTCCAGACCTCGAGGAAGTCTTATAAATGACGCCATATGGTACATCAGGCTCGGCTCGTGCAATTCTGTTCGCATCTATCGGTGCCACAAGCCCCAAATGATTGTACCCAGTTGTGGGATCGTAACCGTCAACCATAGCAAGCTCAGCATGTCGTACTTTTTGAAACAGGGGAATGAGTGCGTTACCTGGATTGTACAGCAGATAATTCAGGGACTCCAGCGTCATGGAATAGGACTTGTTGGCGAACCGCTTAATGTTCCAGGAGAGCGATAAAATAGATAAGATGAGGATAAGAGCCACATAGACCGCCATCAGCATAATGAGAGGGAAGATGTCAACGTAGGTCTCGGGTGAGTACGAGGCATAAAATCCCTTGTTATTTGTTAGTGACGCCATGTTGATAAAGTCCATGTTGGAAGTGGTAAACATGGGGGTAACGGGAATGGCAAGTCCGTCACTTCCGTGAGAGCCGCCAGTGTACTTGACTTTAAATTCCTTTTGCAGTGCAGTGGGGTCAGAGTACCTGTCAATCTGAATTTGGTAATGATACTCGACAAGGTTAATAGTATTGTTAGTAGACTTGACTGAACTTTCACGGTAAACGGATCGCTTTGTAAGAGCGTAAGACTGGAAAATATCGGTTTTTGCCGTAGTGTTGCGCAGACCGATAAGCGAATATCGTACAGACGTATCATTGCCTGCTTGCATGTCACTTTGCAGAGTGGTGTTATCATAGGAGTCCATTGAGGTGTAGTTGTAAGTATAGTTGAACAGAGATGTACCATTTTCACTCGTAAAGGCGTCTTGCTCGGCCAGATACTGGTAATACTCGTCCAGGTTATCAGCGTCTTCCCATACCTGTGAGTCAAACTTAACAAGAGTGAATTGCACGTAATCCAGAGTATAAAGGCCGGCAACAGCAAATGCATAGGTGTTTTGCATGGAATTACCACTTGACAAGGAAACTGCAGGTATGTCAAATAGAACAGGGGAGTCTCCGTCCAATACATCAACACTGATAGTACCAGGAGATGCAGACGGAAGGTCTTCGGCGGTAATTCCATCAAGCGACATTGTTACTGTAGTAGTTACATTGCCAGTACTATTGATAGAAAGCCAGTTGGTATCACTGAGAGTGACTGAGACATTTCCGTAAAACTCAGAGTCAGTTTGGCTCGAGTGTGCAATATTATTGCTCCAGAGGTCAGTAGACAAGACGGAGATGGGGAAGTTTGAGTTCTCTTGAGATTTTGGACCAAGATATGCGTCTCCAATTACAGGATACTTAACATTGCCATTGCTGCCATATTTGTTCTTTACTTCCATGCCGGTTGTATTCAATAGGGCGGGCGCGGTTCCAGGGGTGTTTTTGAGTTCAGAGTGTGAAGCTTGAAAGACGGCAGTTGAGATGAAGGTAAAAACAAGGCCGGTCGCGGCTAAGAGGAACATTCCCAGGCAGGAACCCAGAGGTTTGCGACCGGTTTGTCCAATCATGTATCTCTTTTTAGTGAAGCTGTTGAAAGCTATGCGAAATTGCTCAATGACGGGCTGATGAGTCAAGTGTGTGAAGATGGAGTACTTTGTGCTGAATGGAGAGATGGCCATTGCCAGGGTTGAGAGCAGACATAGGACCAATATGTTTGCCACTACAGTCAGGATTTGACCGAGGACAGCTCTTATGAGAATTTGCATCGCTGTATGGGATGTAGTGGATGTATTATTAGATAACGAGAGATTAAGAGCACTACGTGACTTGGTGGAAGGCCAACAGGAAGGCCAGTAAGTAGGCCTGCAAGGGATGAGTTATGATGAATAAATGATGATGGGAAAAGAGCAGGAAAAGAGAGGAGGAAAAAGGGAGAAAAAGGCGGCGAAAGGGGAGGCTATTTATATTAGGACTTGTTTAAGAGAAAGACATGATAAAACTTGATAAATTAATGCTGGCAGGTTATAAGAGAGAGTATCGATGGAAACAACGAAAGCTACGTTGTTGTTAGATTTCCTATTTGGGAAATACTATAACAAGTAAGGTATTACCGCAGAAAAGTAGTGTAGTTATTATTAATTTTTCCATTTATTTAATTCTGATTGGTTGATTTGTTCAATTGGTAGGCTAGGATCGATGTGCACTTGCCACTCTTATAATTACCGGTGGAGAGAATCTCAACTACGAACGCTGTACTTTACGAAAGGTTACGTACTGTACAAGACGATGTAGGAGACTGGACTGCGAATTAGTTTAATTTGAACAAAGTTTAAGCAAGGAGCTCTAGATAATATCATGAGCTCTCTAGCTACGTAGCTAGCAAGATACTTGAAGGAGATAGCACCAGCAATCATAAAAGGATATATAGCATCAACAATCATGAGCACAATATAGTAGGCTATTGCTTTAAATTGTCGCTTATTATGGCTACCAAGTAGACTCTAGCAGTCACTAGCTCGTCCACGCCATGCGTTATGGTCGATTCCCTAGCCATTTCCTGGTATTAATAACCATTTCGGCGACTACGTATTAATACTGCGAAAGCTATTAATACTAGTGCTGTCTATATAACAAATCCTTTTATTGCAAGTTGTTATCATGAGATTTCAGTCATTTCTCTTATAAATTTAACGAACATGTGCACGCAACTTATAACTCATTGCTCATAATTTTCTATACCCGGTATAATTTTTCTATTTTCATTGTAGTCTACAAACATACCCGGTACGTACGTAATTAATTTCATTTTCGATTCTATAAAAAGCATCGATCCTTCACCCTTTTAGCCTTTTCATGTGAGTTCATGCAGGGTAATGTAGGGTTGATGCATGTTCCCCATCTGGGCCCATCATGAGCACCATAAAACCAATATTGCAAAGTGTAAAATAACGACCACCAGCGGATTCGAACTCTCGCCACGCGTTATCAGCCTCTTACAGACATTTCGTAAGAGCCTTAAGGCCTGTGAAATGACGATGGAATTCAAAACGATATGGTTCATCTTTGAATGTCTGAACTGAAACACTGCATTTTACTTTATGTACTTGTTCGCGTTCACGGTCTCTGATAAGAGTTTACTGTACAGTATTTATTAGTTTTTTTTTTTTATTTTTTTATTTTATAGCCTACCGGTATATATTTTATTTCATGTAGACTATTCGCGGTTTTTACGCATCTTGACGCCTCTGTACGCATATTGCTATTGAAATCGTTTTAATCTTTTGAATAGCTACTCCTACGTTACGTACAATAGTAGTTATCTACCAGATTCGACTTTGTTGAATCTATTTTTAATAATAAAAATGAGAAAATTTGCGTAGACTACGTACAGCTGCTGCTGCTGCTGCTGTACATTGCAAGAGACTTGAAGAGACTTGAAGAGACTCAAGAGAGTGATTGATCATGACGCAGTTTGATAATAAAACGTCCAAATAGCAACTGACACCAGCTAGAGCAGGTAGTTCACCAGGACTGGCAGAACTGGCAGAACCACAGCAGCTGTCAAATCACACATGGCACTCTTGCACTAGTCTATTGCTGCCTGTATTACCCGCTGAGACTCGACTTGCTTCTACTTTATCTTGTCAACATGTTGTCCATACACGTATATATATACCGTACCTTCTTCTCCCTTGGCATGTGAGTTCTCAAGTAGCTACCCCCAGTAGTTAACGACTGGATTTCAAACAGACATGGCCTGCCAGTTGTTTCGAACCAGGGTTCATTGAGGTCAAATACAGTAACTGTATAAACTGTAGTCCAAGCCTTCAAGGAGTCCAAGTCCATTGCCCAGGGGACTTGCCTAGGGGACTTGCCTAGGGGACTTGCCTAGGTAGGGGACTTGCGACATACGTACAGTCGTAACGGCTCTGGTGGCTGAGTACAGCTGTGGTCTCTTTCTCACAAAAACCCACAAAAACACACAAATTGCAACAATTAAACAATTCTAAACATAGTGTGACACCTGACAATACGTAGTCGATATCGACCTGAAGGTCCTGACCTACTCAATCAACAGTGATTCAACGACACTCGACACTCCTGCTGGAATACACTTCAGCCTTGCTCTTCAAAGACCTTCCCTCTGTCATATTCGGCCGTATTCATTCCTGCTTTCTACGCTGCTTGTCAAAATAAAAAAATCATTCCCTCACTTTTCATTTTCATCACGAAACAAACTTTTACACCTCCCATCAACACTTCATATTAAACAACAAACGACACCACCACCACTGCCTCCTACCACCTGCCAACACCACCTAAACCTCCACAACAACCCACCCCCCACACCAACTCACCTCCTTCTTTGCCATCTACTTCAATCCCTTGCAAACTCTAATAACCTCCTCAAACACAGACTCAAATGTCTCTAAACTAACCTTTATCGTCATGATTTTGTCTTCACGCCTGATTCCCTTGCGCGGACTCACCATCCCTTTCCTCCTCCTCCTCCTCTCCCTCTCACAATCCGCATTCCTGGCCGCTGACCCTGTTACGGCTTACAACCATCTATACCCCCGAGACACCTCAGCGAGCGTCGCTCAATCCCAAGCTGCCAGCACAAACAGTGCTCCTGTCTCCGTAAACACCTTTTCATCCGATGGTAACGTTACGGCTACAAACTCTACTGCATCATTAACCAATGTTCTCTCTCTGAGGATAATTGGCAACGTATCTTCCATTAGCATCGTTGCCGATGTCGCCTCTCTTACCCCAAGTACTGGCCGTTCCCTAATCACCTCGGGTGGCTATGAAGGCATATGTGTTGGCAAGCTCATTATAGCCGAAGAAAACTTGTATATTCCTTGGCCAGATATCGCTCTGATTAATTGCGACAACCAGACAGAGGCAATGAGCCTCATCACTCAAACAACATCTCAAACATCCGACTGCATCATTCTCTACTCTCTGAAAAGCACTGCGTGCAACATCTCTAATTCAAACACTGTCTACACGTCTCAACTGGGATTCATGATGACTCTTCTCTCGAATACGGTCTCTCAGTCCGTTATTACTAACATAAACGCCGGCGAATCTGGCGATTTCACTGGCGTCGTACAAACTCTCACATTAACTACGTCGGCTGCAGGAAGCTCAAGTAGTGCAAGCACAAGTCACTCATCTGGGTCAACTGTGGCAATGGCTATACTCTACTCTATAACAGGAATTCTCGCGTTTTTGTTTCTCTTCGTTATCATCTCGGGTGCAATCAGAGTTCACAAGCATCCGGAAAGGTACGGCTTATCGCCACCGGAGGGTCTTCCAAGCCAAAGAGGAGACGATGCCCAGTACTCCAACATGTACAGAGCCAAGGGCCTTGCACGGGCTGTTCTAGATTCTATCCCTCTAGTAACAGTTCGCGTGCGGACAAGTAACGACAACAAAGATGGTGCTGAAAATACAGAGGGGATTGAGCTGAAGGATCTCGAGAATCCTGGTACAGAAAACCCGAATTCAGCAGAAAGGGGCGAGGCAAGTGCTACCGAAGTAACTCCTCCGAGCACATCTGAAGTGCCATTAATCATTGAGAATGACGACGATGAGTCTTGTCCTATTTGTTTCGACTCATTTGAAGATGGCCAGATTCTACGAGTGCTTCCTTGTAAGCATCGGTTCCATGCATTATGTGTTGATCCCTGGCTTCTCAACTCGTCTACCCATTGCCCTCTATGCCGGGTGGATCTCGGTATTTCGCAAGAAGAGCCTGTTCCAGAGCACCCTCCAGGGTCAGGTCAGGAAACTAACGAGCATTCAATTGTAATACCTGAAGGCTATGAAGTGGATACGTCGCTTTTCAACCGGTTTTTGGACGTCTGGAACGCTCATCTGCTCCCAAAGGAGGCGAAACGTACGGCACTGGCACGATTCCACGAAGAAGCCGAACTTCGACGCCAGCTGAGGTCCCAACGGAGCTCGGGCAGTAGACATACAATTCTTGGATTTTCTACAAACACAAATGGAGGCGATCCATCATCTAATCCCGCTGCAGTGTCTGCAGTGCCTGGTGTACCAGAGGCGCTAGAGGTGCCTTTAGCGCACCAAAGCAATGAACCATCAACACCCACTCCTCCAGAGCAACAACAAAATCAAAACATGTGGCTCAGATTTGTGGCGTCCCGTCGCCGAATGTATCAGTTGCGGCGTGTGAGGAGTGAGACTTCCCACCACGACCAATCTAATTTGCATGTACCATCACCATCACCATCAATATCACCACCGCCACCGCCACCACCATTACCACCATCACGCATATCCATTAATAATGACGCTTTGGGTCGTGCTGGTGAAGAGCATCTTGGAAGCATGCGAACGCGTGCCACAGTTGATGCCCTTTCCACTGGGACAGTGCCTGAGACCACCACCACCACAACCACAACCACCACTACCACCACCACCACCACCACTGATACAATAATATAGTGCTACTTATATGCTTTTTATCTTTTTTATTATTTATACAGTATAGTATACATTTATAAAAACACGAACATTGAATAATTTTTTTTTTTGGTGGATTTGCGATATCTTCGAGAAGTTCGAGGGCCAAGAAGATATCGAGGTACCGTTTTGTAGAAATTATTTTAACTGTTGGGAATCTCATTTGGGATTATTTACTGGACTAAGAGGTGATTGGCTACATTTAACATTGATTGATTAGATTTTTTTTTTAAGTGTGGCCAATTACGTAATGAATGAGGCACATAATTAAGGTTCACAATGGTCTTTGTTTGTGTTTGAAAAACTAGATTCCGGGGGCTGAGTGGCAGAAGTCCACCCAATTAAAAGTTAGCAGTTTGTCATTCATAATATTAACTGTCAGCAATGACTCAGCATCAGGTTTCATCAACCAATGAAAATTGATTTAGATGTAATTAATCAGGAGATTAAAATGCTTGCAAATGCTTGGAAATCAAGTCTCCCAGATTCACTAGCCATTTCACTCACTAGCCACTTACAAACTATAGCCAATAAGGACACGTTAATTAATAATGACTTTTTTTATAATGCATCGAGGGAATGTCAAAAAGAGCTCAAAAGGTGATGATATCGAATGCATGTCAAAGAGCAAAAAAGAATTCATTTTAATGGGAAGGACCAGAAAGCTGACATGCATCGAAGGATGCCGGGTAGTGAAAAAAAAAAAAAGTAGTATAAGTAGTTGGCTAATTCTCTTTTACTTTTCTGAATATAAAAAATTATCTACACAAACATCTTTCATACTCAAATCATTCAATCTTTGACATCATTGACATCTTTGACATCTTTAACATCTCTACTCTTTCGTGACCACCATATCGATATCAACCAAAACCAAAACCAAATCAAACCACCACCACCCACGCACCCCACACCCAAAACAAAAAGAACAAAAATGACTTCTTCAACCTGCTGCAAGAAAGGCTCCTCCACCACCTGCGTCTGCGCAACCCAAGCCCGCTGCACCTGCGGCACCCAAGCTGCCCAGCAGTGTACCTGTGCCTCTGCTGCTACCGAGAACGTTGTCCCGGCTGAAGCTTGTGATTGTGGAATGAGGCCGGCTGAGGCGTGTACTTGTGGACGCGAGCGCTCTGAGGATGGACTTCGGGAGGGTGAAGTTGAGTTCAATTAGAATTTGATTTCTAGTTGAGATGAGATCTAGTTGAGATCTATGAGATCTATTCTCATGATTTATCGATTATTCTGCATTTTTTGTATATTTATTCTTCCATATGTGTTTTATATCATGTTTTTAGCAATTTATTTTGTTTGCTCTTATTTAAATTCTCTTGTCTGCGAAAGGCTAGTAATTTAAATCCGTATACATTCTACTGTAAGGCTGAGCTAGATATCGACTTAATGCATGCGCGGCTCTAACGTCTGATGAACTACTGTATTTCCATGCATGGAATGTTCTGTGAAATCCACCGCCGTTTAGAAATATCTAGAGCCACGTACTGTACGTACTGATAAGCCACGGAGGAACAATAGGCCGCTTCTACTAAACATCATGTGATCTGACTGAAATATTCCATTATTTGCATTACATAATCATCGCTGATTCCATCGTTTTTGTTGTGCTTTTTAGTGTCCGCGGAAACATTGTATTTCCGCGCACCCCAAAAGCCTTTTTTGTGAAATTCAAATCAGACTTTTTTTTAACTCAGCGAGCGTTGGCATAAATACCCATGAGATTCTTCTTTTCATTCTCATTCTCATTCTCATTAACTACCATTTACTACTAATATTCAAACATGACTACCGTAACTGCTACTAAACCTGCCAAGCAGGCCAGGCATGTCAAGCATGATAAGCACGAAAAGCGCCACAAGTCTCCAAACTCTCCAAAGCAGTCAAAGCCCGCAAAGACTAAGAGTGAGCCTGGTGCGCCAAACACCAGCGGCCGCCGGTTCATCTCCTACAAAGAAGCATGGGACCAATGGTTACATGCGCCCTCGCAAGTCGATGCAGAGAAAACTGTTCTCAACATGACTGGAGTAATGCAGAACCCGCGGCCGGGTATCAAGGCAAGCATCAACAACGTCTCCATTAAAGTCTCCAAGAAGTTCATCAAGACAAGGACGCCTTTGTATCTCCATGAGTTCGCAATTGAAAGTGATAGCCATGTTCCGGGATCGGGAAAAACTCTCGTCATCATGCACGGCTATGGTGCTGGCCTTGGGTTCTTTTATAAAAACTTTGATGGCCTCGCCGCTAGTCTGCCTGGTTGGAACATTTATGCAGTGGACTGGCTTGGGTACGGACTCTCTGCAAGACCAAAGTTTCACACAAAAACGTCAGACTTGTCCAAAACTTCGAGCACTGCCAATCCTAGCTGCCGCGCAAAGGCTAGCAGCAACAGCACTACTAGTGTCGACTCGAGTGCTAGTGAGGGAACAGACTCAACATCGAGTTCTACTGCTGCTGGCGCTGCCGCTGACGAGGACCCTGTACTAGCCGTGAAGGAGACCGAAGACTGGTTTGTTGAATCACTAGAAGCCTGGCGCGAGGCGAAAGGCATTGACCATTTCACGCTTATGGGTCATTCCCTGGGTGGCTACCTATCGTCTGTTTACGCATTCCGCCACCCTGACCGCGTCGACAAACTCATCATGGTATCACCGGCTGGAGTTGAACGCGGCCATACACCGGAACTGGACGATCGATCCTTCTTTTCCCTTTTCAAATCCCCAAAGGACCAAAAGAAAATAGACGACCTCGAAAAAAAGGGACCCCCTATCGAGCAGGAAGTTACTGGCACGGAGGAGGAACAGAAGAAAGAAGCTCAGAGAGACCTTTTACCAGAGCAGCAACGTGCACATGCAGCAGCCGCCGAAGTCAAGTCAGAACTGAAAAACGACCCAAACCGATCCAACAACAAGATGTTGACGTATTTATGGAATAACCACATTTCGCCCTTTTCAATTGTCCGGATGTCGGGCGTGTTTGGGCCAAAGGCCATGTCGGCGTGGTCCAATTTTCGGTTCTCACAGTTCCCTCAGGAAGAGCACGAAGCCATGCACATGTACTGCTACAAGACGTTTGTGGCCTCCCCGTCGGGCGAGTACGGGCTCACGCGACTTCTTGCGCCCGGCGCTCTTGCTCGCATGCCTTTGATTGATCGGGTCAATACTCAGCTCAAGTGTAAGAGCATTTGGATTTATGGTGATCGGGATTGGATGAATGTTAAGGCCGGACTCGAGTTGGTTGATAATCTTAATTCCCTGGGAAATGAAGATCAGAAGGCGTCGTTCCATGTCGTGGAAGATGCTGGACATCATGTGTACTTGGACAATCACATTGATTTCAATACTCTCGTTTTAGAGTTTTTGGGTTACGAAGTTTGACAGACTACGTACTAGACCTGGCCACCAGCTTAGTCTAGCCGACTTTCATATTCATTTCCTAGATTAGACTACTCATATGCATATCGTATTAATCCTCATTTTGTGTTCATTTTGTGTGTTCATTTTGTGTCTTCATTTTAAACTCTTTCTGTGGATATGGGTAGCCGAAGCCTGATGCGAGGGGAACACCAACGACTCAGCAACCACTGTATTTTCTCTCCTCGTAAGCGCAAACGTAATAACTTCCGCCACGTCTTCCGGCAACAGTGGTTCCGTTCCCTCATACACTGCGTCCGCTTTACTTTGGTCTCCCCTAAACCGCACAAGACTGAACTCTGTTTCGCAAGCACCCGGCTGGACTTCAATAACCCTGATTCGCGTGTCAATGAGTTCCTTTCTCAAAGCGTGCGAGAACGACGAGACGGCCGCTTTTGTTGCGCAGTAGATGGATCCTCCTGGGTATGGATCGCGGCCTGCAATTGACCCGAGATTTACTATATCTCCTTTCCCCACGGTGCCACCAGTACCGCTAGTACTGGACTTGGATGGTCCTCTCGATTTCATGCCTGGTAGTATAGCTTGCGTAAGGGTAATCAAGCCCATAACATTAGTGTTAAACATCGTGTGAATATCAGATTGCTTGATTTCGCCCACTTTTTCATTTCCAAGCACCATTCCTGCATTATTAACAAGGACATCTATTTCCGCAAACTCCTTTGGAATGGATTTGATGAAATTCGGGATTGATTCCTCTTCAATGTACCATTTGCTGATATCCAGCGGTCGCACAAGAACCTCGCATTGCGGGAACTCGGCTTGGATTGTCATTTTTAGGGCCTCGAGGAGGTCTAATCTGCGGGCAGCAAGGATTAGTTTGAGGTTGCCTTGTGCTGCGCTTGCTAGTTCGAGAGCGGTGGCTTTGCCTATCCCAGAGGAGGCGCCGGTTATGAGGACAGTCTTTCCGGCAAGTCGAGTGCTAGCCTGGCGTCCATAAGAAGACATGTATCTACTACATGTAGAAAGTCCAATACTACGACCAGCATGAAGTAGAGACTGAATTCGAGGAGAACGTGAAAGTGAAAGTGAAAGTGAAAGTGAAAGTGGAAGTGAAGGTTTGGTCCTCAGCAACCCCCGTCCTCCACATGGAAGAGGCAATGCCAACAATTGTCGAAGCATGTCAATATAGTATATATTTCAAACCAACGAAAGAAAAGAGAGAAAATAAATAAATAAAAAAGTTGATGAAATAGTATTTGAATAAATCCTTCTTCCTTTGAAGAAACGAATGAAATAGCCAAACCCTTAGTACCAAATCTACCAGCTCTACCGACACGATGTAAATATTGGTCAGCTT
>JAJMKT010000209.1:0-37355 GCA_030563985.1 Geotrichum restrictum
ACCTCAGGTATATTAACCACATGATCGAGTTAAGAATATTCTGGAATAACTATATTCCAATATATAAGTAGCAGAATTTGTAAAGATATAGTTTTTTTTTAATCAACAAAATACATCTTAACAAATCAATTACAAATATGGATAATCAATTCAATCTCTCAGACGAAGCTGTGGCAGCTGTGGTCCTCGAATTACAACAGGAGGAGGAAGGTGAGCCAGAAGGTAGCAGGCGAGTGACGAAGAGGTATTGGGGTTGTTGTAATCTCAGGTGTTCACCAGCCCAACAAGCTGTGTGGACCGAGTCATTGTTGACTCCCTCTGCGTATGTAGGGGTTCTCCGTTAAATATGATTATTAGGAAGATAGATTAATTGTTGCTTGATTTGTTAAACTAGGGAAATATAGCTACTTATATACTAAATAACAAACAAGACTTGTAACGACAGAACCATCACTAATGTAAAGAGCGTATAGCAATACGATATCTGAAACAACCAACACGATCTTCTCGATCACCATCGAGAAGTAGTGACAAAGCCGACAGCTCTGCTTCGGCTAACAATACCTCATTCGGAATGATCACAGCATAACAATGCTTGAATCACAACAGGGGTGTCCTTGGGAAAACAGGGAAAAAGTCTAGCTTTTAAACCCAGGAAAAAAGCGCTTGATTAAAGGAATTAATTCAAGAGCAAGGACACTGGAATCACGCCAGAGTTGGCTGAGCTTGCAATTGGAACGGACGAAGGATTTACTCCAATGGCAGAAGAGTTAGCCAGCTTACGACCTGCGCGAGTACGCTTTGGTTGAGTGCGACGGCGTTTGGTCGTTAAGGCTTTATTGGAAAGGTTAGCAGACTCGGGGGCCAGAGCTGCGATAGTAGCATCAGTGGCAATCAGGTCGGCTAATGGAACGGATGCATCCATACACCGTTACACCTAGTATCGCTCACATTATTTCTCTCGCTTTCCTCATAATTACAAGGAAAATTATATTGATTCGTGATTTGGACTTATATATATCTTGTCTAAGTTTACTTATCTCGTTTTATGTTTAGTGTTATTTTATACCTAAATACTTATTTATTTATACTTTTTTATAAACTTAATAATAAAAGGATTTATATTTTTATGACATAGTAACCCTTACCTTGTATTTGATAGCTTGACTACAGTACGTAGATTGGCTAGTCTACAATCAGTGTGCTTATCGGAGTACGCCGAAGACCTAACTTCCACCAACATCTCTATCAATATTTTTGGTTTACATTTCCTTTTGTCTATTCATACTGAGCAATACTGAGTAATACTGAGCAAGCTGTCATGCCCTCTTTTCCTCCTTTTCGAGCTTTTCTAACATCTCCTCGAGACATTCAGGCTGATGTTCTCTCTTTACTCTTCGAGCCTTGCGATGTACTACAATCTTTGATATTCCGGGATGTCCTGAATACCTCCAATTATGTTGACTATCCTGATATGATTGAAGCTGTCAGAACAGCACTATCACACTTACTGGGTGGGCCAATGACCACACGTGTAAGCGGTGTTATCCAAGAAATTATTGCAGCGCACCCTCGTCTTGGAGCCAAAAAGGTTGAATCGAAGCTTTCCCAAGCTGAACAAGCGAGTTTGACTTCCAACGAGGCTGAAACTAATATACTAAATGGCCTTAATGAACAGTACGAGAAGGTATTTCCTGGGCTCAGGTACGTCGTTTTCGTCAATGGGCGTTCAAGGCCTATTATTTTTGAGGACATGACTAGAAGAATCAACAGAAATGACTATGACCTTGAGTGTGAAGAAGCTTTTCAGGTAAGTTTGGAGCAGTAACTTTCAACTAGGAATTCTTACTAATTTACGCCTAGGCCATGTGTGATATCGCTTTAAATCGCGCTTCTACGTTGAGCGTCCTCTGAAATTGCATTTAATTGAAGAAGCAACTCTGTTATGTACTTAATTTTTTTAGAGAAAATAGTCTGGGGTTTTCCGAGATACAGATGGTTCTCCTGGGCGTGGGCAGGGATCGTATTGAAGGCTATTGTCATATAAGTTAGTAAAAATAAATCTGAATGGCGTTGAGGTTACTTACAAAACATTGCTTAGATCTTCGTCAACACCCATTATAGCAGCCTGGTTGCCGCATCGATAACAGTAGTTTGGAGCTGAAAAAATAGTAACAACTTGTTGTTCATGAGACCAACTATATCCCTCCATTACCAGTTGATGAGCACGTGAGATGAGAGATAAGTTGTTCGTGTGGTTGAATTGCTCTGAGATGTCCTGTCCAAAGGTGAAACCAGCTCCTCTTGGTGAGACTCCCCAGGAGCCTCTATCATCAGGATCTGACCAAAGCAAGTCGCACATGGGGCCATCATGGGGCACCTCCTGGAACCTATTTAGGTCGCGTATATTATCGATAGTCTCAATGTTAGGCGACAGACCACCATGTAAACAAAAAATCCTATTTTCCACCAAAGCTGTGATGGGAAAGAAGTCGAACAGGTCCGTAAACATTTTCCACACATTTGCGTTTCCGTACTTTCGCAAGCACTCGTCATAAAATCCATATACCTGTGTGATTTGTCGCGACTCGTGGTTGCCTCTCAGAATTGTAAGTCTATTCGGGTATCTGACTTTCATAGCAACGAGATAAGAAACAGTTTCAACCGAATAATATCCTCTGTCGACGTAGTCGCCCATAAACAAGTAATTGGTGTCGGGGCAAGGACCACCGATTTTGAACAGTTCCATGAGGTCGTGAAACTGGCCATGAACGTCACCACAAATAGTAACAGGTGCGTTGACAGGCTGAACATTCTCCTCAAATTGAAGAAGATCTTTGGCCTATAAAGCGAGTTAATAGCAATGGCAATAAATACATTGAAAACTTACCATGTTGCAGAGGGTCTCAACATTTTCCTCAGACAAATGGCAGCACTGTCCAAGACTCTCAATCCAGGCATCTAGCTGGTTCAAAGACTGGGGCGTCAGCTCGCTGGGAACATTGCGAGTCAAAGCAGACTCCTCATAATGGCTTATATCTCCTTCCATTGTCAAAGAGCAGTCGTCTACAACATCTTCCATTTGAACATCGCGATCAATTTCCATTGTGTCCTAATACGGGATAAACGCCACGCGCTGAATATAAGGGGACGGAAAGAAGTAATTGAAAAAAGGGTCAACTAAAGTAAGATGACACAAATCTATCAAAGCGTTAACTGAGCACGGCGGGTGGGGTGAATGGTACCGTTAGAACTTCTTAGAAGTGTACCTGTAATTAAGCTGAGAAAAGAGTATGGCAGAGATGGTTTAGTGGTGTTAACTAGTAAGCTTACAGTAAGTACACGCTCCACTAGCAGAATTCAGGTGGAAAGGGTCACTCAGCTGAAAGTTATAATTTAGGTAGGGTAACGTAAATTACATTTCAAATTTTTTTTTTGTTTTTGTTTTTTTCTTCGTTGCCAGCAGTCGTCTCTCTGATACTTGTCCCGTTCTGTTGATTTCGCTTGATTTCATTCATAACACCGCCACCACCACCACCATCTACACCGTCATTGCCATTGCCCAATATCATAATGGTATGAATCACTATTGTCTTCTTTGACGCATGTTGTCTGCAGTTTCTAATTGTGTTTTTCTAGTCTGTGCCGATTTTTGGAGATCAAGTTATCGAAGAAAGAGCTGAAAATGCCCGTAAGTATTTGATCTGTTCTATTTCCATGATTTCTACGGCATGAGCAACTCTAACGTATGCCAAGGTCTGTCTGCTTTTGTTGGAGCAATTGCTGTCGGTGATCTGGTTAAGACCACGCTTGGACCTAAAGGAATGGATAAACTCCTGACTTCTGCTTCCACTGGCAACTCTATTGTCACTAATGATGGTGCTACCATTCTGAGCTCGATCCCTTTCGACAACCCAGCAGCAAAAGTTTTAGTCAACATATCCAAAGTCCAGGATGATGAAGTTGGAGATGGTACCACCTCCGTTACAGTATTAGCTGCTGAACTTCTAAGAGAGGCCGAAAAGCTTGTAGACAAGAAAATTCATCCTCAAACCATCATTGAAGGTTATCGTATTGCTAGCCAAGCTGCTTTGGAAATCCTTGAGAAATCTGCTTTAGACTCCTCCGCAGACCCTGAGAAATTCAAGAAAGATCTTATTTCTATTGCAAAAACGACCCTCAGCTCTAAAATTCTGAGCCAAGATAAAGATCATTTTTCAAAACTAGCTGTTGATGCTGTTCTCAGACTTAAAGGATCTACAAACCTTGAGCACATCCAAATTATCAAGAAATCCGGCGGAAAGCTGTCTGACTCTTATTTGGACGAAGGCTTCATTCTCAACAAGCAATTTGGAGTTAAGCAACCCAAGAAAATCAGAAACGCCAAGATTTTAATTGCAAACACCTCAATGGACACTGACAAGGTAAAGGTTTTTGGGGCCAAATTCAAGGTTGATTCTACTAGTAAATTAGCCGAACTTGAGAAGGCCGAGAAGCAGAAAATGAAGGAGAAGGTTGAGAAGATTAAATCACACGGCATCACTTGTTTCGTGAATCGACAGCTTATTTACAACTGGCCTGAGCAACTGTTCACTGAAGCTGGTATTAACTCTATCGAGCACGCTGATTTCGAGGGTGTTGAACGACTCTCGTTGGTAACAGGCGGTGAAGTTGTATCTACTTTTGACCATCCAGAACTAGTACAATTGGGCACTTGCGATTTGATTGAGGAAGTCATTATTGGAGAAGATACCATGATCAAGTTCTCTGGTGTTGCGACCGGTGAGGCATGCACAATCGTTCTTCGTGGAGCTACTGAACAGGTTTTAGAAGAAGCTGAACGTTCTTTGCACGATGCCCTTTCAGTTCTCTCACAAACTACTCAGGAGACCAGAACAACTCTTGGTGGTGGTTGTGCTGAGATGCTCATGTCTATGGCCGTTGACAGAGCTGCTCAAAATGCTGACGGCAAAAAAGCTTTAGCGATTGAGTCCTTTGCGATTGCCCTTCGTCAGCTTCCTAACATTTTGGCAGACAATGCAGGATTTGATGCTAGTGAACTTGTTGCTAAACTGAGGTCAGCTATCTACAATGGTATGACTACTTCTGGACTTGACCTTGAAAAAGGTCAAATCGGAGATATGCGCGAGTTGGGGATTGTTGAGAGTTATAAGCTCAAGCGTGCTGTTGTATCCAGTGCTTCTGAAGCTGTTGAGCTTTTACTTCGGGTTGATAACATTATTCGTGCCAAACCCCGTACAGCCGATCGCAACATGATGTAGATTAGCTGTTCGAATGTGTATAAATTCTGTGTAAGTGCTCAATTTTCTGTTAGATCTCGAAATACGATAATATTTTTTCCAAGATACGTGTAGGATTTGTAAATCCATGATATAAAAGGTACAAATTGGTGTCATTGACACTTCAGATATACCGGTAACTCAAAGATAGCCAAACTTATTATATATTTACTCACATAATCTAGAAAGCATCTTTTTGTTCCGGTACAATTGTGATTAGTTCCCCTTTGGTAATCCCTGACCGCAAGTTATCAATTACCAAGATCTCCATCTTTGTTCTACTCTCAATTGTGTGAGTGCCCATATGCGGAAGCAGTAACGCTCTCGGGTTGGCCAATAGCCCGGGGTGAACGATTGGTTCACTTTCAAAAACATCTAGACCCACAGCTCCCACTTTTCCGGTTTCAAGAGCTTCCACAAGTGCCTCCTCATCTATAACCTTTCCTCTAGACGTGTTAGTAATCACCACTCCGTCCTTCATTAACGCAATCCTCTCTCTGTTGATTAGATGATAAGTTGCGTCGTTCAAAGGGCAATTTAGCGAAATGACATCGCTAAGTGAAAGTAGTTCCTCCACGTTGTCAACGTAAACCGCGTCTTTTTCTAGTTCGGGAGCCAAGCGATTACGGTTGTAATATATTATCTTGGTAAAGCCCAATGGAGCGCACCGATCTCTTAGTGCGCGACCTATACCTCCCATGCCAACGATGCCCAATACTTTCCCAGCAGGGTCGTGTGCAATAATAACATCTTTTACCCATTCTTTTTGTCGCAACTGATAGGATCCGTGCGCAAAGTTTCTTAAAGCTCCAAGAATCAGATAGAGGTGTGCGTCAGCGGTGGGCGCGTCAACTGCCCCAGGAGTATGCGAAACTTTGATGCCGCGTGGCGTGAAATGTTGTACGTCAATTTGATCATAACCAGCTCCACGATGGCAGACATATTTAACGGATTCCGGAAGCTCGTTCGCTAGCTCTTTATCGAATAGTCCAATGACATTTTTAGAGGCAGCGGTTCGGAAAATTCCCACAACGTCAGAATATTTGCCTTTCAGGTCCTGAAAAAATTCTGTTCTTGATTTAGACTCCAATACAGCCAATTCGGCGACATCGCTCAGAGCCTCCCATTCTTTGACAGCATAGATCACTTTTCCCAAAAGCAGGACCTTAGGTTTTACAAAGTTAGTCATTCTCTGTATGTTGTTTCAAGCAAAAGAATGTCGTGAAAAGTAGTTTGCCAATAAGCCATGGGAAGACCTAGCTATTTTATATTGCAAATGTGTTCCATAAAAGGTGCATATACAGACTATCATTAGTCTATGTGCAATTATGAGGTGGCTTGACCCCCATGTTACGCCATTTTGAATCTATAGCTATCAGTAATGCACAAATTCATAAACTTGATTTCATTTGAACCTTGCCTTGAATTAATTTACTCAAATAAATTTATGAAATTTTTGGATATTGATAGGTTAGATTTACCTTTCGGAGTGCGAGCTATGATATCATATGGTGGCATATATAATGATAAATGGCACCCATTCTATATACAGCATTGCTTTTCAGAGATGCTAGACAAGTCTACAAGGGGGATCATAGATGGTCTTCCATGGGCACACTGGAAAGGGAAAGCGCACTCAGATAGATCTGAAACCAGTTGTTTGCACTTCTGGTGATCCATTTTATCTCCAAATTTGATAGCGCCTATCGCTCAAGTTAGCTAGCTAGATGAGGAAAAGCATGTGATTTACGGTCATTAATTAATTGTGACTTACCCCGGCATGCTTTAGACTTGTATATGTCAACCAATGCATCTGGAAAGTTTCGAAGCGAAACTGTCCAATGGGTCTCGTGCGAGGCTGGAAAACTGGTAGCCTTCCCATTATAAATGTCACGAACATGATCGATCACTAAACGTTTCAATAAATCCATGTTGACTTCAACCCGTTTTTCTGACAGAACCTTGGCATGCACAACTTCGGGTACATGCGTTATAACAATTTGATATTTTCCGGAAAAACTGATCAGATCATAGAAAACTCCAAAATGCGTAAAGCTAAGTTTGTGGATCATTAAAAAATCCCAGTCTTTCTGAGATATCTCAATCGTTGTTGGAACGTCCAGAGGAGTCGACGTAAGATCAAACGATTTAGAGGCGAGTATTGTAAAATATCGTTCTAGTCGTACCCTTTCGTCAGCAGCGTGTTGATCGATTATCATCAAAATTTGGCAAGAATTAGAAAAGCAGCAGACCAATATAAATTTGTCGCCAACTTGCGAAACAACCCTACACTTTTTCAGACTAGCTTTCGATATTTTGTGACTGAGCATTGTATTAGAAGGAGGCAAAGTAAAGAACCGAGAAATTGCAGCTCCCCATTTAGCAGCTTTCGTATCTAGCTGAGGAAGGCTCAATTTAATATTTGAATTTCCCTAGATATCTTAGAAAAGTTATCGTATAAATAGTAAGAATCTTACTCCAAATTTATTCTGCTTCAGCGAGATTCTTAAATCTCTTTTTTTCTGATCTCCATGATTGATATTTTTGGCATTCTGAAAAGTCTGATGGTTAATTGTTTGGGTATATAGATCTCGATAAAATTCACTCACCAAAGTTATTCGACTTCTGGCTTCTTCTTCATTGTAAAATGCATGCCGAGCTTGAGATAACACAAGGCCGGCACCAGAATATTTATTTGTCTCTCGAACATCTAGAACAGTCGATTTCTGAGTTCTTGAGTGTTGAACAGAACCATCATAGCCATGAGAGCTCAAGTACTTCGCGCATATTGTCATTAGAAGCTTTCGAATGTAATCATCATCCTAGAAAAATGGTGTTAGACTAGATAAAATGTGAAGCTCACGCATTTGCGTACCTCATATGAATATATGCATCTGGTCGGGTCAAGAGCGTAATCCTTTACTGACACGGGATATACAATGTCAATAATATAAGCCGGATACTTCTGACTAAGATCCACAGTACTTCCAAATCCAGACTTATGGAAAAGACCGTTAACCTGTGAGTAAAATGATGTATCTGTGAGTTTTTGACCATTGATAACTATAGTATGTCCTTGTTAGAATGAAAGACGACTTCTCACAATTGGCATACTTATATATTGACTTGTCTTTGATATGGCCGGGTCATGACTAATTACTGCCCTGGCTGACGAATTTCTGGACCTGGCACTTATGCAATCCCAAGTTTTCGCAATTGCAGATCCATGGATAGCTCTTAGGAGCTCAATGTTTCTAGACAGTTTAGATTCACCGGAAAAGTCGGATATATAAAAAAGTCGCTGTTGATTTGTGTTATGAATTGCCAAAGTCACATTGGGGTGGGCAACAGCGATTTGTAGTAGGGCAAGCTTTAGTTGCTCTACATGAATTGATTCTGAAATCAAGAGCATTTGCTTCTGACGCACTGGGAAGTTATTGAATAAATCATTGCATATCACGGTCGTTCCTGGAGACGCCATAGGTTCAGATGTAAAATAAACCTGGCTTCGTTCTCCAAAATTTACTCGAACAGATTTAGTGCAACAATAATCCATATGGCGGGATGTGATAACGATAACGGATTGTGAACCAATGCTCGAAAGGGACTGCCCTCTGAACCCATATGAGCAGTTTAAGCCATTTAGGCTTGTTCTTAACTTTGAGGTATAGCCAGATTTACAGATATATTCGAGACATTGAGGTGTAACGCCACATCCGTTGTCAGTCACTTTGAAGGAAAGCCGCTTTATATTCAGTTCGACAGATATTCTTGTGGCATTTGCGTCAATACCTGAGGATTTATTTCATCAGTAAATAGCAGCGAAAAGATGAATTCAGAACTCACTATTTCGAACGACCTCAAAAATGCATTTTGATAAAGTATTGATATCAACTTGTGATTTAAGTAACGCAGCAAGATCCCGAGATAATAGTTGAATATTTTGACGGCTTGAATCGCTGTTCGCGTTACTATTCATTTAAACAACCCTTGGTAACTCCAATTGTCTAATCTAATTATTGCGACTCATCGAAGGAATTACTTATGTTGACCTTGCCTCCGCTATCGATCACCAACAACCACGGTGCTGCTGTTGCAACGGTCTCCTGTGGTATACTACGTAGTGTAATCAGTCCCAAGTTACTGTTCATAAAAATAATATAACCCCAACCCAATCAATATAATTAGGGCATCCCCACAGATAAATTAAATGCCTATTTGGGAACTTTCGCAGTCTCAGAGTTACTATGGAAATTTTCTTTCAGGTGTCTCAACGTTGGGATTGGTTTCTGCCTGATAAAAAATTCCTACCTTTGTCAGAACTTCGAGAATCACCATCGTCGACAATACCGGGTCCGCCAACACAAAATGCCTCGTAAGTGATATTATGATACTCCCCTTTCCAGTTCAAGTGCAAATGCTTTTTGTTGGAACGTTACACACGACATGCTGCTGTGCGACTAGAAGTAGTAACATCGATTTTTTCTCAATGAATACAGACAACATTTGGACGTTATAGTAATGCTCGACTTTCAACAATCGTAGTTACTTCGAATTCCGACAAAATTGCTTTGAATATTGATTTCATCTTAGGAATTGTGCGCTAACTTTTTTCTTTCGTTTAGGCGCTCCTAGAACATACTCTAAGACCTCCACGGTTCCCAGAAGGGCCTATGATCTTTCTCGTCTTGACGCCGAGCTCAAGCTTGCTGGTGAGTACGGTTTGAAGAACAAGAGAGAAATCTACAGAATTGGTCTTCAGCTTTCCAAGATCCGACGTGCTGCTCGTGATCTTTTGACTCGTGATGAGAAAGACCCTAAGCGCCTTTTCGAGGGTAACGCTCTTATCAGACGTCTTGTACGTATTGGTGTCTTGTCTGAGGACAAGATGAAGCTTGATTACGTCTTGGCTCTTCGTGTCGAGGATTTCTTGGAGAGAAGACTCCAGACCCAGGTTTTCAAGCTTGGACTCGCCAAGTCCGTCCATCATGCTCGTGTCCTTATCAGACAGAGACATATCCGTGTTGGAAAGCAGATTGTCAACGTTCCTTCTTTCACAGTTCGTCTTGACTCCCAGAAGCACATTGACTTTGCTGCTACCTCTCCTTATGGTGGCGGTCGTTCCGGTCGCGTTAAGAGAAAGCACCAAGCAGCTGCCGCTAGCAAGGGTGACGAAGCTGCCGACGACGAGGAGTAAATATTTACGAACATTATGTAAAAAATTTATCTGTCAAACAAAAGCGTTACGAGTTTTATTCTTATTTTTTTCCTTTGAATTTCATGTTCTGTACTTGCACGCAAATATATATACTGCACTTTATACGGTATATATTACTTAGTTGATGCCCTGACAGACTAGATATCTACCCTGGTAGTTTATTGTTTTTTAGGAGCTTCATACGAGCCATATTTGTGTCAAGGCTGAGTTATATATAATTGAATTTGTGATGCTGGTCGCAAGCATATGAGAAAAGCTACTGGGACAATTGCCGTCAAAAATGCTTTAGGGTTAAGACCTAATGAAAATGTTGTATTATATAACTACTTATTTAGGAAATAAAGTGACAAGTGCAAAGGGGAAAAAGTGTTTGACAGAATTTTGCATATTTTCAATTTACTGCCCTTCGACAATTACTACATCGCCGTCCGACTATCAACAGTAAGTAAGTTCAGCAGCAAAAATGGGTAAGAGGTATGTGAATGAGTTCTATTTTATTTATATCTTTGCTTTATATCACCTGGCCATGCTGTTAAGCGTGACTTGTGCTAAAAACCGAACTTCAAGTGTTAGGAGTGAAAGGGAGAGCTATTACTATTCACAATATCGTCTTGATTGATAGTTAAAAGCTTTTCGATAGTTCTTGATAAATTTGTTTCGTTTCAAATTTTATGGGGAGTTCTTTTCACTAGTTACAGTTATGGTCCAAGGGCTTTTAATGTCAAAAGAACGTTTTTTAAATATCATCTAACACTTTTAATCGATAGCCGTGGTTACAGATCTGGTACTCGTTACGCTTTTTCGCGTGACTTCAAGAAGCATGGTACCATTGCTTTGTCTACCTACTTGAAGATTTACAAGGTTGGTGATATCGTTGATATTAAGGCCAATGGTTCTATCCAAAAGGGTATGCCCCATAAGTTTTACCACGGTAAGACTGGTATTGTTTACAACATCACCAAATCTGCTGTTGGTGTCATTATCCAAAAGGTTGTTGGTCACCGATACATTGAGAAGCGCGTCAACCTCCGCATTGAGCACGTCAAGCACTCAAAGTGCCGACAGGAGTTCCTGAACCGTGTGAAGAGCAATGCTACCAAGAAGGTTGAGGCTAAGGCCAAGGGTGAAACCGTCCAGCTCAAGAGACAGCCCGTTATGCCAAGGGATTCTCGCGTTGTGGCTGTTGCAAGTAACGCTCCCGAGACCATCACTCCTATTCCTTACGAAACTTATATCTAAACGTTTGGTCAAGCTTTGTACTGTATGTTTTATTTAAAAAAGGTGCAACATGCATTTGTATTCTCTCTTTATCAGTAATATTAATGTCTTCGTAGCTGGTCCAAAACTGATTTCGATACTCTTGGGTTATGATTTGAAAAAAATTTTAACGCGGAGATATTGGGATTATTAAAATTTTCACTGTTTTACTCTTGACTTTCTTGACTTTCTACACGTTAATCTCAGCAGCAGTAGGGCTACTAAATACAAATTTACGGACAGATCGTGACTTATACTGACCGGTTGAGATCGAGAGAGATATTGTTGTTCATTGTGTTGATATTTCGTTTTCAATATCTAGTTTTCTACTATTGCCTCTGAATTTGCCTCCATCATGAGCATTTCTCAGCCAAGCCGCTCAAGCGTATGGAACAATGCTCTTACAAAAGATGCTGAATCTCTAGGAAGTGATGAGGACAATACTTCGAATCTCCCTGTTATTCCCACAATCAAGCCTTCGAAAACATCGCATCGTGAAAAGGTTTTAAAAAATTCTAACGTGAGCCCATGGCTTCACTTTGTAGCTGGAGGGTATGTTGAGGCTGGCATATGCTACTGCTAACTGCAGCTATGCTAACAAATTTAACAGCGCCGGTGGAATGGCTGGAGCCCTATTTACATGTCCTCTTGATGTTGTGAAAACTCGACTACAGAGCGATATCTATCGAACACAGTACTCCAAATCGGCCTCTAGCAATGCTTCAATTCTTCGCAAAGCTGTGTCTCATGTGTCTGATACTGTTGGAATTATTACGAATGTTTATAGGGTCGAAGGAGTGAGTGCACTTTTCAAAGGTCTGGGTCCTAACCTGGTCGGTGTAATTCCAGCTCGGTCTATTAATTTCTTCACATACGGCATTGGAAAAGATTTTTTTTCGGAAAATTTCAACAACGGAAAAGAGTCAACGAAAGTCCACTTGGCAGCTGCAGCCTGTGCTGGGATTGTCACATCCACAGCTACAAATCCCATATGGCTGGTAAAAACTCGGCTCCAGCTTGATAAAGCATCTTCGGCTGGTGTGAGACAATACAAGAATAGCTGGGACTGTATCAGCCAAGTTTTCAGGAAAGAAGGAGTTAATGGTCTCTATAAAGGATTGACAGCATCATACCTTGGAGTTGCGGAAAGCTCTATCCAATGGGTTTTATACGAACAAATGAAGCTTTTCATCAAGACTCGAGAAGAGCGTAGGCAGCTTAGCGGTGCTCCACATACTGCTTTTGACTCTGTGATGAATTGGTGTGCTACGTCAGGTGCTGCTGGAGCGGCCAAATTTATGGCATCCCTCATCACATATCCCCATGAGGTCGTCAGAACACGATTGAGACAAGCGCCCACACAGAATGGCAAGCTAAAATACACCGGTCTCATCAGTTGTTTCAAAACTGTTATTAAGGAAGAAGGATTTTTGTCCATGTATAGCGGTCTTACTCCCCATCTTCTGCGCACTGTGCCAAACAGTGTTATAATGTTTGGAACTTGGGAACTCATTATCCGACTGTGTTCTAGCTAGCAAGGTCTGTCGACTTTTATTGTATATAGTATATGGCCATATGTGTGCATGTCTTTTCATGTGGCTTCAACCCCGGTAATTTATTTCTTTATTTTAAGCCAGCGCTTTACATGGGCCTTGGAATAGGAAACTTATGGCCATGGGCCCATGGCCATGGCAGAGTTGCGAGTCTTGTGACCACCTTTGTATATATATATGTAGCATAGTAGTAAACTTGGGCAGGAGTAATTTCGACTTTTAAATAGTTGAGTTCTGGGTCTTACTAATCTATCTTGATGTTTCTGTCTCAACCAAGACCCTTCCCACCATCTAAAGTTACGTCGCAATAACCAGACCTCTTTTTCCACTCACTAGAAGAGACCAGAAAACGCTAGAGTAGCATATTTTTCTCTCTCTGCCCGTGCCTCTTCAGTTATATTATCATTGCATTTATACGAGAGTAAATATTCGTCACTGTTTTACCTAGCAATGCAGTCACCTCCTCCTGCTCGACCCTTCGCATCAATGCCGGAGAGCTCAAAAGCGAACAAAAGCTTTGAGTCTCGCCCGCAAATTAAACAGCAAACTTTTGATGAAATTTATGGAGTGCCTGAGAACTTCCTGGAAATTGAGGTAAGTGCCGTATTTCCATTTAGACCAATCCGCTAACTCCTCATCTAGGTTAGAAATCCCCAGACTCATGGTATGATACATGCAGCAAAATAAAAAAAGCCTTACTAAAGATCTTAAAGGCTACTCCCGTACGATGTACACGGACTATGAAATCATATGTAGAGTACGTGATATTGTCCAAGTCTCCGATAACTTACTAACAGCTATGCCATACTCTAGACCAATATACCAGCATTCAAGTTGAAACAGTCCTCTGTCAGGAGGAGGTACAGTGACTTCGAATATTTCCGAGATATTTTGGAGAGAGAATCAACGCGTGTGACAATTCCGTCACTGCCAGGAAAGGTTTTCAGGAATCGGTTCTCTGATGAAGTCATTGAACTTCGCCGAGAAGGTCTTGAAAAGTTTCTACAGATGTAAGGAGTATGTTCTTTACGCGTTGGATATTTGCTAATTGTTTAAAAGTGTAGCAGGTCATCCCTTGCTCCAAACAGGTTCAAAAGTACTGTGTGCTTTTATTCAAGATCCCCAATGGGATAAGGTAAGCCAGAAGGTCTCCTTTTTGTCGATTAAACCTAACTTTTTTTCGCAGAATCAATGGTTGTAATATCTGACAGCTTCGTTCATGAATGAGTGGCCGTCCAGTAAATTCACCTCATCTTCACACCTCTCTTGTGGCTATTAAATGAATTTTTCATGTTAAAGTTTATAATGAAGACCCTCTATATTATTTTTACCATTTAGCTTGCCAGTAGTTCATTGGACTACAAGATATTAACATTACCCTACCTCTTCAATACCCAAATACATTCAATACATTATAGGAACAAGCTAAGCAACTTCATGAGTAGCACGAAAGAGGTGACCCCGCCAAAGATTGGCGCAAATAATCTGCGATTTATTTCGTTTAACGTCTGCGGTCTCCGAAATGTCATGAATTATGAACCCTGGTCTCAAAACAAGACTTTGAAATACATGTTTGACCAATTGAAAGGTGATGTTGTGTGCTTTCAAGAAGTAAGGACTCAGGCAAAGGATGTACCGTACAGCATGGCTGTAGTCCCAGGTTATTCTGGATACCACAGTTTCCCTCATGTAAAAAAGGGATACAGTGGTGTTGCAGTCTATGTCAAGGATGGGATTCAAGTGATTCACGCCGAGGATGGACTCACCGGTTGGCTTGAGAGCAAGGACTTCCCTAAAAAGACGTACAGGGAACTGGAGCAGGAAGATTTGGACTCGCTGATCAACCCACCCAAAGAGCGAAACGAGAGCATTGTATCATTTCCCCAGTGTATAGGTGAATACCCTGAAGACGTTAACGAAGCTCTAGGGAAAGAAATTGATTCCGAAGGAAGAAGCGTTGTGCTAGACTTGGGATTTTGTGTTTTATTCGGCCTCTACTGCCCTGCAAATTCACTTGGAAATAAAGAAGAATATCGAAACAACTATTTCAAGGTTCTTGACACGCGAGTTCGGAATCTTGTTAAAGCGGGGAGGGAAGTAGTCGTTATGGGGGATCTAAATATCGCACGAGAGCTGTACGATACTGGAGACGGAATGAGCGACTACTTGAAACGCATTGGACAAACGCAATTAATTCATGGGCTTTCCGTTGGTTTACTTGAAGCAGCTCATCAGAGTGCTCTCAATAACTGGAGGGTTTCCAGTCCCCAGCGCATCTTGTTGCAGCAGTGGCTGGGGTCTCCCGCACGAGTGCACAAGACCGACAGTTCTCATTCACCTTCATGTTCGACGAATTCAACAGAACCCAGAATACTGCGCGATTTATGCCGAGAAAAACATCCCAATAGAATGGGAATGTATACCTGTGAGTATATCATTAGAAATGATTGGAAGCTGTTACCATCATTTTGCTATTTATTTACAAGTTATTTAGGCTGGGATCAACGAACAAAAGCACGGGAGAGAAATTTTGGTATGCTTCATTTTTTCTACTTGTGATGTGACATGAGTGCAGCTTCGCAATTCATGGACCCTGAATTGCTGCTTTAGATTAAAATTATATTAACTATCGCAATCAACTTACTAACACGACTTTAGGACAGCGGATCGATTATATTCTTGCAACTCCAACGCTTGCCAATACCTGTAACCAAGCCGATATTCTTCCAAAGCTTTCAGGATCAGATCATTGCCCGATCTTTGCGGATTTTGCTGTTTCTGAAGGACACTTAGCAAGTTGGAATCAGTCTTGTGACAGCTCTACGTAAGTCATGAATGATGGGGGAATTTCATCCGCTGTAGTACCATTCACGGGATCTGAAGTTATTCCAGGCTATTTATAATTTTTGCCTTGACAATTGCAAACTACTAACGTCGAAACAAACAAGTGTACAAACTGGAGTTAAAAAACTGAAAATGTGTTCCATTTACCTATCGGATTTCTCCACGAGGCGCAATATTCGTGCACTTTTCGCGGCCGCTTCAGTTTCCAAGAAAACCAATTCCTCCACCGGCCAGACGTATTCTTCAAGAACCTCAGATTATCGTGACGAAACTTGCGGGACTTTTGAACTCTCTGGAATTAGACAGCCTCGGAATGATAGATTTGACAGATCTCTACCGGTATGTCTTAATTTCAGCAGTCCAATGTTAAATACCGTGAACGAGAATACCCAGGCCTCAAATTCGGTTCTTGCTGTTGAATCAGAAAAAATGAAAAGCGAACCATGCCGTGCCGCGGATAACGCCAAGGGAGCTAAAGAGATCGCAAATATTCGCAAGCGAAGATCATCTAAAGGAACATCCACAAGCAAGGTGAAAAAAAATTCTGCCTCATCCAAAGATGGAGGAACAAACGTGCAAACCTCTATCCAGTCATTCTTTTTAAACAAAAAAACATAATATTCACTTGCATTAGTTAATGAAAAAAAGGTTCTAATTCTAATCCGCGGCTGAAGAAATATAAAGCCGACCGACAGAGAGGAAATTAGTACTATACAGCAGTTTGAATACAACTGCCATTGCCTACCAAGAGTTGTGATCTACCAGTGACTACCACCGTGCGCGGAGTAGAGGAAGAAACATATTAACCTTATATATATCCCGTAGAGTCTTAGACTATTGTTTCATAATCAGTTGAATGTATACTGTACATATTTGTAACACGCAATTGCGGCAATACCCAATGAAGGCCGGCCTTCATTGAAAACAAAATCGACTCTGTTTCACTTTTTTTTACTTTCGGACCCACAAAAATCTGACCGGTAGTCTACCGGTACCGTATACAACGTCGGATCCCGACAGGAGTTGGAACCATAAAATCCAATAAACCCAAACCCACAAGTTTTATTTCAGCCCCTGCCATATGGCATTCAAAAACCTCCTGCAGACATAACCTCAAAAACAGCTCGAAGTAACTAGTATCTCGAAGAAAAATAAACAATGTCATATGCTCTATGGCTGGTTGGGTTTTATATTTTGGGCGGGCTTACCCTGGTTCCTGCGGTTGGCCTGGGTGTGTTCATCTTCTTGTATTGGTATTTACCCCGGACAGAACCACTCAAGCTATCGAGACTGATTTCGTCTGAAGATGCCATCGTCAATGAACTTCTTGACGATAACAAAGATTCATTCCGGTTTCCTCATACTGAGAAATCATCTGCGCATTCACACAGCCTACACAACTCATCCAATTCTTCGTTCAGTTCAGTTTCGTCCCTAGCCAGCACGCCATCTCTATCAATTGAGCGCGAGATAGAGACAGGTGTCGAGGCTCATATAACAGGGTGGCTCACAATATCGAAGAGCTACTTTGTTTATCCCAATGGAGCGATAAATAATGCCACCAGTTTGAATACAGATACCCAAGTGAGTTTGGGTGAAAGTGCCTATACAGCATTATACAGGCGAATGAGACGATTCAGCAACTCGTCGTCCTCGACGCTGGTTCAGTCACCTGAAGAACCTGCCGAGCCAACACAAAAAAGTAATGTAAAAAGGCCCAAAACAGCAAAGTACTTCGCGGTGTTACGACATGGCAATTTATTTTTATATAACGACTCGGATCAGAAAGACTTGAAGCAAGTAATTGTAATTGCCAACCATGTGGTCACTATCTGGCCTCCCAATCTTCCTGATGGTGAGCTTTTTGGAAAGAGGAACTCTATATGTCTTGTCAAACTTCCTGGAGGTGAGCCCAACTTACCGGATTTTAAATTAGCTGAAATGCTCTCTGACCCCTCAAGCCCTCCCAAAAATTCTTTCTATCTATATTCGGATCTCAGCTCTGAAAAGGAAGACTTCTACTTTGCATTGATTCGAGCATCGAAAACTCATAGCATTCATGCTCCTCCTACAGACCCCAATGCTCGTGCTTCGCTTTTTAACCCAGTTTACATGGCGCATCCTTTGCACTATAAGACCCCGGATATGATGGACCTAATTCAAACGTTGCACTCAACTGATTCAAATATTCAGACAAGATGGCTCAATGCTCTTCTGGGAAGGCTGTTTTTGTCTTTCAAAGATACTGGCTCTTTTGAAGATTTCTTTCGCAAGAGAATCGTAACTAAGCTCTCGCGGTCTAAACGGCCCTCATTTCTATCCGAGATCAAAGTTACAAGCATATCTTCCGGGAACTCTATACCATTCTTTACTAACCCCCATTTGGTCGAATTAACCCCTGAGGGAAAATTATCTCTAAACGTTGATATCGCTTATAACGGAAATTTTTCTGTTGAAGTGACGACTAATGCTATGATAAATTTGGGATCACGATTCAAAACTAGAGAGGTTCCCATAAATCTACTAATCACACTTCAGCGACTCGAGGGTAAACTGGTTTTCCGAATGAAACCACCGCCATCAAATCGTCTCTGGTACTCATTTGAAGGGTCTCCAAAGGTATGAAAAACTGCCTTCTAAGGAAAATATATTAACTTTTTTACTAGATCTCGCTTCGAGTGGAACCCAATGTCAGCAGTCGTTCAATAGCGTACTCTATGATCACGAGCGCCATTGAAAATAAAATTCTTGAAGCAGTGAGTTTAGACCGCCAAATACCATGGAAGTTCACAAATTAACATGTTATTTAGATCAAGGAAACTCTCGTGGCACCCTTCGGCGACGATTTTGCTCTTTTCAATACTCAGGCAGAAATATTTAGAGGAGGAGTCTGGGACCCGGCCACTCGGCCTACAAAGTCTACCAAAGAAAGTCTGGATTCGAGCCTTAGTAATCCTTCTATTTACACTTCATCTGACATGCCGATTGAGGCCATGGAGCCCACGTATGCCTCCCCGGCGAGAAAAATAACGAAAGAGACGAAGCTGAGGCAGCGCAAGTCAACGCCCGATTTGAGATCTTCTCGAGATATTGATAAAGAGATAGAGCCTATGCCTTCACTACCAAAGAATTTGATTAGGAAGGGACTACATAAGCATAAATCTTCTGATTCGCTAAGACCCGCTTACAATAAAGATCATATGCCATTTGATATCAATGATCATATCGGTGAATTACGACGGTTGAAAACAAATGCGGATTTAAACGAAAAGCCTGACCGAAACATTGAGAAAAAAATGGAGTCTAAACCAACTATTGCTAATACTATGAAACGGTGGGGAAGTTGGTACTTTAAAGATTTAGCCTCTAGCACTGACGCAGTAGGAATAAAGGTTTCTGGCACAAGTTCTACACAGTCCACTACGAAAGATACTCCACGGAGAAAGTCGGCTCCATCTGACAGCCACCGCAAGCCTTCTAAAAAATTACCAGAATCTAAGCCTGCTAGTGCTCCAGTACCACATAGCTTTCCGTCCGAGTTATTAAGTTCTATCGAAAACATCAACAACGATTCTAATAAGCCTTCTTCACTAGACAAGTCTAATTCTATGGTTATGGAGAGTCATAAAACCCCTATCAAAATTTCTTCCATTGAAAACCCAAATTCATTTCAAAAGGAAAGAAACGGCCATAGAGTGAAAGGTACGAGGAGTCTTTATAATCTGATAGGTGGTTCCAGTTCAAGTCTACTGAAAGAAGACAAGAAAAATAAGAATGGAACATTTGATAAACAATATGAGCCCACGCTCAATGCCTCTGAGGTCCACAATCAAAGCTCTTGGAACTCCGTCATCGAACCCCAAAATCTTTCCTGGGACAATCTTGATTCGAATAATGATATCTTGAGCAAGTCAGGTTCAAAATTTAAAGGCCATCTTCCCTCCAGTGCTACACCCCATGTCAACTCTTATTCTGAAATGAATACAGAAATGATTGCTGTTGATCTGAAAGCCAATTCATTGCAGTCAATTCCCTTGCCCCTGATTCCTTCAACTCGCAACATTGAATCTCGCAGAGCACCATCTCACGTAGGGAGTGGAAATGGAAAGACTTTAGACCCTCATCCTCTTAGATCAAGAGCTAAATCATTTGGACCGCTTGGGCACCTAGAGCATCCCCAATATATCAGTCCGACTGGCATATCTGATCAGGAAGAAACCACCCTATTGACCGCCCCTGCCCTTGATCAAGTTCCCATAGAACTAGCCGGTGGCACTGATATTCCTGCTTTTGATCTGGAATCAAACTTTTCAGTGCCACTCTTGGCGCCACCGCCTCGCATGCATGAACGTACGATTGCGAAGCGTGGAAGTAGCGATAGCCTTCGCAAAGGTACTCACAAGAGTAGCAGGGATTTTTCAGGAAAAGTTCCATATGCATTCTCCTTAGAGTCTAACAGTGCAGACTCAGTCATAGCTCTTCCAGAACCATTGTCGACTGCCACGCCATATACTTATGAGCAAAACTTGAGTGATTTTCTGACAGAAACCACTGCGAAATTTGAGTCATCTCAGCTATTTGACAGCTTTATGCTTGATCAAAGACAATCAAATGGACCTACTACTACTACGCTAAGTAATCAATTTCCTCGTGCTCCCCATAAACAACAGAGTAAAAGAGAGTTGCAAATGGAGACTGAGCCCACTAGGTCAACGGGTGATCCAGAAAACTTTTTGAGTAAAACCAGTGGTAAACAGCCCAATGGATTTCCTCCAGTGCTTTCCTATCGAAAAGTCAAGCCAAAGCAGAGCCAGGGATTCAAATTTTTCTGATCTTTGGTTATAACGTATTTATTTCATTACAGTATAGCTAGGGAATTTAAATAAACCGGACTAGGTGTTAAACAAAAAAAAAATTGAGCTTTTGGTAAATTCAACATAATTTCTTGTCAACTTAGTCAGTGGCCAATTGGATCTCGATGGACTCGATCAAGATGGACTCGATCAATGATCAATGAACAACGTATTGATTAATGTCAGCCAAAAAGATCCCAGAGTGGACTTGATATTTCTCACAAATGTATCCTTAGTAACAGTTCATAAATTATAAGCAGATAACAAAAAAATACAAGGAAAATCTTTGAGTTGTTTTTATGTAGACTAGCCAGCTAAATATCAAAAAAAATCGTCATCTTGATTGTTGTTGGTCTCGTAGTTATTATCCTCGTACTCATTATTGTTGGAAGTTTCGTTCGTGTCATAATTATTGATAACAGTCTCCTGAGGCCGGTTGTTGTCGTCGTCGTCAAGAACATCCTCTAACAGCATTCCTCCAACAAGACCAGCACCAGCACCGAGAGCAACAGTACCAAGACCGATACCACTTTTCTTCTCCTCTTGAACAACAACGGTTTGGATGGGGGCAGGTCCACTGTAACCACCTTGGTTCTGGCCTCCCCAACCCTGGCTCTGATTATATCCTCCTTGCTGGGGGGGATAGCCCCCTCCGCTGTTGTAACCTCCATTGCCGTAACCTCCATTGCCGTAACCTC
The DNA here is from genome assembly GCA_030563985.1 of Geotrichum restrictum. Classification (NCBI taxonomy): domain Eukaryota; kingdom Fungi; phylum Ascomycota; class Dipodascomycetes; order Dipodascales; family Dipodascaceae; genus Geotrichum; species Geotrichum restrictum. The sequence goes on from JAJMKT010000209.1 coordinate 21,724, forward strand.
CATTGCTGTAGTTGTTATAGCCGCGATCTCCTTGGTAAGGAGGTGGTCCTTGTGGTGGAGGAGGTCCACCTACTGGCATTTCCCATTGTGTCCTTCCACTGGACATTTCTACGTAATAATAGCTAGAAATGTGAGCTTCCTGAAAAGTAAAACTGATGACAATTGGGCAAAACTCACGAATTATAGTTTGAGTCGAATCTGGCGACCCATCCGGGAGGTACCATGGGAGGAGGAGGGGCAGACATTGTAGCTTGATAAAGATACGGAGCAAATCCAGAACAGAATAGAATAGAATTGTTGAAAGGAAAAGAGGAAGAAAGCAGGAACGACAGAAAAGAAGTGCTTTATATTACAGTATATATATTGTCTAAGCCAACCAGCTAGCTAGCTTCAGCATAAATAATATTCTAATAATACAGTGGATAGAGAGCGATAGCTTTGCAGCCATATCACGGGTAAGGGCCACCATATACAGTATTTTACTGTAAGCTAGCGAAATCGATGAATAGTTTTCCGTAATTAATAGACCTCTAGCTCGTAACCGGGAGGGAGGATATTGATATCAAGGCAATTTCGGCGTTTATCGCAAAAACCTCTACTTTTGAACGAAAAGCTTAGTCTAGCTTACAAGCGGAAAGACAGACATAGAAATGATTGACAATCAAATAAGTGGCACAGATGCCATGTACTAGAATTATTTTTTCATGCCTAGGTACTGTGAGCGCGCAGTGAGTGTTTTGCTTCGGCCAAATTAGGAAGAGTTTATCAGAACTGCGATTTAGAGGTTAACTGTTGTACTGTATATATGGTTACTCCTGAGCTCTAGTGCACGAGTGGCGTTCAGATTAACAACTGTTGATATATCGACTGCTGATGGGAGCCATTTACCGGTATACATGAGGGAATAAAGACGTCATATTGTGAACTCACGAGGGTCAAAATAGCTATCAAGCTCATCAGGGGGTAAGTATGCAAGCTTTCAACAGTTTCTTCCAAGTTGTTCCAAGTATTATAAGCATTTCAACAACGGCTTTCTAAGCCTTCCTTAACTGAATACTGAAGAAATTTTTGTTAGCAGCCAGTTGATTAGTCCCACTACCATACTATCGTGCCAGTTCAGTATTTGACAGCCTTCTGTACCAGACCCGCAGGCCATGACACAATTTCCAGTAGGCTAAGAGCTTACTTCTTCCTAGGCCATATAACACGCAACGGTTGGGTACGTTAGAGTCCTGTTGGGCCGAGTGTTATTGGCACACGAAGAAAAACTGAGCTTAAGACCGATTTATATGCCCGCGAGCTTCGTTGAAGTGCCGGTTTTATTTGTAATCGAATAATTTTCAACAGCGAAGGGAGGCATTGCAACAGTTCGAAGTAGCAGCATAATGCCATAAGGTATCAGCCCAATAGATTAGCATAGCCTTAACTTAAGGCCCTTAAGTATATGGCATATACTGGTAAAGTTAATGGCATAGGAAGATAATAATTGTGACTTTGAAGTATTAATTAATTAAATATTGGCCATAAGTGTTGTCAGAGCTACTGGTAGGCTAAATTGGACTGCTGACTTCAAACTCTTGGAAATTTTCCAAAGTTTTGCAGGAATTACAACTAGGGCCCAGTTCTTGATTAAATCTTCACGGGTCCCCTTCGGATCCCATCTCATCCCATCTTCTTAGACGTTGGACATACCGACCAGTTATTATGTGTTCCGCCTGCCAAGACCTTTACGGATGCTTAAAAGAAGGCTGCCATTGGTCAATCACGCTCTTCGCCGCGTCGCCAAGAAAAAAAAGAAGAAAAACACGTTGGCTTTTGCATAAAACCCCTACCCATTTATATCTAAAATTAGTTTTAGGGCATGCATACATCCTGCATTCATGAATTCTTAATTAGGCTGCTCTAGCAACGTGACTGAGCCCCACAGTCTAGCAAAATACTCTCCTTTGGGCAACAATAACCCAATTTTGTTGAAGGTGCAAATACAATACACTGCAGTACAACAGTCACCACCTCTAACTCTCATGATGATCAACCTCTTTGCTCAGGGATATCGTTAACTTTAGGAAACTTTAGGGCATGTCAGCTTCATTACTTGTTCTTTTTGATATCATTTCTTACCACGGTAAAAACTGCTAACCAATTTGATATTGTATCTAGAATTGTTTGGCTTTTCCTGCCCTTTTTCAGCCGGCATAAATATATCTCCGAAGTACATCTTGAGTCTCCTTTCAGGACTATCCGAACTTCAGGTTTCAAAGGTACACATTGGACATATGACTACTTCGCAACAGCTTGATATTACTAGCACTACTTGTACGGCTGAGGCTGTCGATGTGCATGTACCATATTTACCAGGATTACCTTCTACAGGATTTTGCCAGCCACCTCGGTCTTCAAGTTTTTCAGGAAGCCAGTATGCTACTGACAATACAGCATTTGGTCCTCTGTCAGATGCATCCTCATCGCCTTCCTCATCCATGATATTTGAGAGGTCTGTCCAAGACTTATTTACTGAAGAATTAGGGGATAAGATCCCTTTACATTATATGAATGATGATTTTATACCTTCAGTGTTAAGTGCGTCTTGTGAAGTTTTAACAAATCGCTCTATCGACCCTGAAACAGTTGAAGTGTTTTCTCTTAAGCGTGCTACTTCTTTTCGCCGCACCAGTCTTTCTGGTCAATTGCAATTTGCGCCCAGTGTTCCAACATCCCCCGCATACTTGCTTGACAACTCGGATCACCAAGACTACTTTGTAGCTAGTCATGGCGAAAATCACTCCCCTTCCCTGTCGTCTTTAGGACCAAAATTTCCAGCGTCTACAATTAGGCCGCTTGCTTCTGAGAGTAAATGCCTACATCGCCGAAGTAGTATATCTCACTTTATAAATAAGAAAAAGAATGGGCACGTTTTGAGTTTTTGCTCCTTTGCTGATTTAGTAAGTTTGGAGCAACCGATCAGCCATAACACCCCAAACAGCGGTTACCGGTCTTCTTCATCAAGTCTACCGTACTCTCCTACAATGCCAATTGAGACGACGACATCACCTACTTCTCCAACTCTCTTCACTTTAAGTGATTCTTCACCAGCTTCTTGTTGTGCAAGCTTAGGGTCAAAAAGCCAGAGCTATTTATTATTACATCCAGCAGGAGACTTTCATCAAGTTAGATCCTACACGTCTAACACATCCTTGGCACAATCGGAATCTGATGATTTGGAGGATTTGGACGTTTTGACTTTAGGTGAAACTCTTCGTCGGAATACAGAAGTCATGATCGATAATTAGATCATTGAATGAACCTCTTTCATAGTCATGGACATACAAATGTATATTTTAAATTCAGAAGTTCCACTAATTTGTGCCGTCAATTGGATAACGCAGCTTTTCATTTTTACTAATATCGAGTTCGGGGTGGACAAGATTTACTCAAAGAAAGAGAAATGTTATAGACATGGAACATCATCCTTATAGTACTAATCTAAATAATGTCTCTACGACTGAAGAGACCCATTGGAACGTGTCCGGAAGACAGATAGCTCCACAAGTGAGTCTAAGGTAGCTTGGAAAAAAGTGAGATCTTGAGTGATAGAAACTGACACTTGGATTAACAAGAAAAACTTTTAGAGGTCTACATTTCAGTTCTCTTCAAACAACATTTTGGTATCTTGTACAGTATATACTCTCGTAAAATAAAGTCATATACATATAATATACAGTAAGTAGCGGGCTGGAAAAAAACAGTGAATTCAGACTGAAAAAAAGTCTGAGAACTATCATCGCCTCTTTCGAAACCATCGAGTTTCTATCATCCTTGTCCCTATTTTGTCTCATCATTCGGTCACTGGTTTATTTATCTAAACTTTTCTACTAATTTTGATCTTGTGTCAGCTACAGTAGTTACATTGTATTTTCGAAGTTGGGGTAAATTGGATATCAAAGACGGGCTTCCGGTATCACTGCAAGAGTTAGTTGAACTAGTCTATAGCACAGCTTGAATCGCTTGAACAGAACAAGTTGGGAAGAGTTTGAAATCCATCTGTTTTTTGTAAGAACGTTAACCTAAGGAGTCAGCAACATCAATTTTGAACAATCTGATCACAGTTTCCCTTCAAGTAAAGGAGTCTACGTCCCTTATCGATCATAATATATCCACACCCTTAAAATGTTCTATTGAGTAAAAATCAGTATGCTACCTTGATCTTTATGGCATTTTCATAGCCTGAATCCATATAAGTGGCGTGGAGAGAGATATGCACTTCCAGACCGCGATCCAATAATGCTGAACCTGAATCTACTTGAGACTACCTACTCATGACATGTAAAGTGCAGTTTCTCTTATATTGGGCTTTTACAATTTGTTTCGTATTCACAGTCAACTACTTCCACAAAATTATTTCGATAGCAGGCGAGAAAAGGCCCATCAAGCAAAAACCTCAGCGGAGTAGGCCTTTTTTTCAATTAGAGAGGATCATGCCAAATACAACGACGATCTGGAGAAAAGTTGGAAATACTCGAGATATACGTATAGGGATATGACGTTTTAAAACAATAGAGACCAACATGTATACAAATGATTATGTGACAGTTATTTCTTCTTTTTATCTTCATTGACAAGTTCGCCACACAGAATGTACTTCCCCATGAACTTGCTATGCCAGTCATCCAAAGCGTTCTGTTCCTCTTTTGATAGATTCTTTAGTAAATCAATAGGTTTATTCACTGGGGTGATCACATCCTCGTCAAAGCTATTCTGTGCCAGCCCTCTGGAAGCGTCATGGCCGGCAAAGTTAGAGTAGGGCCCTCCGGGTCCATAAAACGACTTTCCAGCTGTGACATCGAATACATCGCCCTTGACAGCAATAAGAACCTTGGTATCGTTTTCGCCAGTAAACTGCTGAAGTGTGGCTGGGGTGTAAGACTTGAAGAGAGTTGCTTTACCCTCGCCTTTTCGTTTCAGAGAAGAAGCGAGTGGGTGTTTTCCGTTGTCGCGCGAGAAAAACAGTCGTCGAGCGATTGAGATTACAATAGCTGCAATTAAAACATAATTAACGTATTGTAATGTTGAGTCTTCCATGGTGATAAATATTGTCAACGTGCTTTTCTAGAGAAATTTAATCGTTTGCTCGGAGTGGTTGAGAATCAAAGTTTCCAGATGACTAAAACCAAATTTATATAGGCGAATTAAGGATCAGGGCGAAAAACAGTTGCAAGCCACACCTGTCAGGCTGTCACACCATCTGCACAGAAATTAGCTGAGCTTTCTATTTAGTCTAGCACCAATTATCGATTGGAGGTAGGTTTTTACATGTCCCTTAGGCCTCTTTGATAGGTTTATCTGCTGGCAATTATGTGGCTAGTATATTATGGTGCACATATGCCACTATGGCACACCTTTTTACATGTAGCAGCAGCCTCTCCAGGCTAGCTTTAAAAAAAAACATTTTACGAGTGTGAACTACCGCCGAAGACTATGCCACCTAAGCCCATCGACAGGGCAAGAATTAAAAGCTGCAAGTGGTTGAACTATCCTCTCCAGTAAATCTTCCTAAGGTTTCCATCCTATGAAGGAGAGTAATGAGGGCTCATCCAGGTTCCGTAATTTATGTAAAAGCCAGTTGGATTGGTTTTAGTTTGCTGTACTCCGCGCATGCCTTCACAACCTTGGATTCATTTCAGGCATATTGAAAAATTGTTTTTGTTCCCGCCAGGATTCAATTCTTCTCGCTTAAAACTAGTTTGTTTGGAGGCCACCTTTTTCACAAGCCGATACAGCCAGTAAACCAGTTTGGAAGTCTCTTTACGGCGCTCAAGTTTATAACCCAGTACTTCCATAATAGCGTTAAGTCTCTCTTCGGTGAAATATCTCGAGTTCAATACACATGGGGCTGGAAGAACAAGAAAAAGCCCAGGAAATGGACTGTCATCGGCTACTTTTTTGGAAGGTGGTGATTTCAAAAATTCAACAGTACGCCGTAACATTTCGCCTCGTTGAAAATGATCAGGGACATAGTTGACGACGAGTGATAAGGAGATAAAATCAAAACGTTCGGCACTAGGAATATCACCGGTCGATTGCTTTGGTAAAGTCCGCTCCATGAAATCTTGTTGCACTATACTTTCGGGTGCCTGCGAGTTCAGATCAATTCTTTCAACAGGGTCAAATATCCCACAGGTGGAACAATGATTTTCTGCTGAAAGACACCCAATCTCTAGTAGAGAAAAAGGTTTATCCTTGCTGATTTTTTGAGGCCAGCTCTCTTCAAGCCACTCAACGAGCAGTTTGGAAGTATCCCCTCCCCTGGTAGTGCTTTGGCCAGCTATTGATGCCTTTTGGTACTCTTCAATACCTCCATTGTTCTCGATTTCTTTTTCTATAATTGTGACCTGTTCTTTGAGAGCTTTGATATCTGCCCCGTTTTTCCGCTCGTTTTGAGCCTGTCGCAGTTCCAAGTCTAAGCTAGCTTGTCGTTTCAAAAGAGTGTGATGCCTTCGAATGATCTGTCTCGTATGTTTAGATGCAAATAGGGCGGTAGGTCTACCTCCAACAAGATTTTTGGCGAGTGAAATGGCGCTATTTCCAGTAATGCTAGACTTTTTTCGGGCAGAGAACACTGGATTCTTTGCGCTCTTGGCAAGAGGCGTGTTAGGATCTCTCACATTCGTGGATTTTGACTTGGATCTTTTATTCTTTGGGCTCATTTTCAGTTACTCTCAGAAGATTGTGGCCGTTGAATGCTGGTTTTGGAATGGTCCATTTCAAAGTACAGTATTTTTTTTTTGGTGAAAAAAAATTTCCAATACATCCACAAAAAAGAAAGTCGCAGCTGCAACTATCACAAAGGCCATTTCTTTCAGTCAAGCAAGCCAATAAAAAGCCGATTCAGCTTGAGCAGTCTGAGGCTATGAGCGGTGTTGGTATGGGCGCTGTTGTCGTAGAAGTTGTAGTAATATACCTTGAGCTTTGACAGACTTAACCCGCGTCGTAATTGAAGCAAAGGTTAACTTAAGAACCAAATCCATAGGCCACGTAGTGATGTTCCTTTGATTCTAGATACCTACACTAGGAACACCAACGAGCATTTGAAACAGCTTGAGTAGATTCTGTAAGGTGCATTCTCCAAGAGGCGCCTAGGTGTATCTCTGTAAAGGACAAGCGCCATATTATTCAAATACGGCATACTTTGTTTATAGCTAGCTTAAATCTCAAAATCCGTTAGAACCTCTGTCTAAGATAGCTACGGTGTGGCACTTGATGCCTTGTGGCGACAAAGTCATGTAGAGATTAAATACGTATTCAGCGATGCTTGCTGCCGACCATATTTAGACTCTTGTGACGGATAGATTTATTATCTCTCCTCCCAATGCCATCTGACACCATCAGTGATCGATACCTTCTCCTACAAGGAGCCTCCTATTCAAACATAACTTCCTTCTCATTCTTTTTAATATTTGTAAAGCTTGCATTCATCTTTTAAAGACATGACTTTGAATGAGTCTACAGAGGACACGTCCTCGTCGAAAAATTCCACCTTTCATACGCCTCCAGTTAGCGCAGCACGTTCGTGGCTCGCTGAGAAGGAATCCTATGGGATCGAGGAAGACCAAGAACCATTCACAGATCCCCTAGGTATCAAAGGAAGCCCTATTCAGCTAGCAGATAGCAAAATTTCTCAAAGTATCCCAGATTTACCCACCCTTAGCACGGAGATACCCCCGACAACCCCAACTCATCAACTTTCGACAAGTTCGGCCACTTCACCAGACTCTCAAATTTCGAAAAAGCTCACTCGCAGGGCCAGCTCTTCTGTGCTACCTGACAATGCATCAGCTGAGTCTGTGGACTCAGACGGCTCTGGGTCCACACCATACTATCTACCACCAACCCTTGTCAAGGCAGTTGATCAATTTGTCCAGTCATTGAAGGAGCCCAAATTTGCGGCCCCGTTGGAGCCCAGTGCTGTGGCCTCTCTCTATCAAGAATTCTACTCTTATTTTGCAAATAAAGCTGACCTTTATTTACAGACCGGAGGACACCTCCCCCCTAAAAAACGAGAGATTCAAATGGAGACTTATGAAGAAATTGCTGAGAAGAGAAGAGAGCGATCTTTGCGGCCTGTTAAGCTGCGCGAATATATGGAAGCTGCTGAAGCCCGAGCTTGCATTTCGGTTTTTGAACGCATTTATCGACCCAATGTTGGCGATGATGAAGACCGTGCTAAAGATATACAGAGTCGAGTTGAGGCAATGAAGCAACTACCACGCAAGCTCAAATTTCTAGATTTTGATGTGACCGGCAGTGTGCTCGAAAGGCTAAGCGACCAAGACCGTGAGACAAGCTTATTTGCTAAGTTGACTCCTGCTGGCGAGCTATTTGCGTTGATGGATGAGGACGATTCGGTGACCCCGCAAAAAAAACTTGAGCATTTTATCAGTGGACACAATCTGGTAGTTCAGACCCTCTCGGAATTGTTTCCGAACTCACAGGGAAAGGGATCAAAAGCCAGTGCCGATATGATTCTACCTGCCTTGATATACACATTAATGACTTATGAAACTCCTAATCTTTGGCTCAATCTGGCGTACATCAGCAGGTTCCGCAATGCATCTCTTTTAGCTGGTGAGCCTTCATATATCCTTACTAATTTTCAGGCAGCTATAGGATTCCTGGAATCAGCAACTTTGGAATCTTTGGGTATCTCTGACAATTCAGAAGATTTGGCAGGTATTGATGTGACGGTTTTAAAAAAAGGCGTACCTGACAATCGCCAGCCCATCTTGGAAATGCCTCTATTGCTTGCTCCTCCTGCAATACAAGCTGCTACACAGTCACTCATGGGCTTTGGTAAATCTCATAAGGGTCTCTCTCATCGAGTGTCCCTGCCTTCACTCAACTCAGGGCAAAATTTGGGATCTAGGCGATCGTCTATGCTAGCTCCCACTGGTATTGTGACTTCAGCAGATCAAGCTTTTAAAAATATTGGCATGACCTTTGGAAATTCATACCGATTTTTCCTGAGCAAGACCAACAACCCAGAGAAGCTTTCGGCAGCCATATCGGAAGGTGACGAGTCATTTCTTTCACCCAGCAGTGCTTCTTCGAAACTAAAAAAGAGCTTGAGCACCACGTCAGTGGACTCAACTGGAACCTGTAGTGCTATTCCAGCTACCCCTCCAGTTGCGTCTAAACCAACGTTCGATAATCCCAAATCAGATTCTAGTCACAATGAGCCTCCGTCTACTATCACTACTACAACCCCAGTTACAAGTACTGCTCAACCTGAATCTAATCACCACCTTTTGGGTCGATTTGCAAACATCAGCATGATTAAATCGTTTGCAGGATCCTCTTCGGCTGCTCCACTGAGCAGGTCAACCTCTCCACCTTCATCCATCACTTCAACCCAGCTACCGCTGAAAAAACCGCTTGATAAAATTTGTCAAAAAGAATGGGAGAATCTTCAAATGAGCGAGGTCAAGGCGCTACATGAGGACTACAAGAGGTTGGTTGAATACCTTCAATCAATTCGTGCATTTGAAAAATAAAGTTGAAGGATACACATATTCATCAGATAAAAAAATTCCAAAGTTATTTAAAAATAAGTCAATAAGTTATATAGATTTTATCGAAAGAAAACGAATACAGAAAGAGGAAATCTCAGAGAAACTTCACAGCATGTTCAGAAATTCTTTGAGACCCATTTCATCTGAATCTGTATTTGCGTTATGGTCATTATCGTCGTTACGGTCGTGATGGGGCTCGCCAGCTGAAGAATGGCCTCCAAAAGGCCAGTTACCACTGTGGGCATTTACTAAAGCTTCAGTATTTGCCCTATTTCGAGTTGCAGCTAAAGGCATTGGAAGAGAGCTCATTTGAATGTTAGAGCCTCTCTGATCGCGTCTTTGAGCAATAAATGGCTTCCCATGATTGTGAAGGTGAGTGATATGTCGAATTGGGGCAGTCGCGGCGCGTACTATTTTCTTGCCGATAAAAGGATGTTCATCACGGCTAGGCATGTTTAAGGCGCTCGCGTGGTTTGAAGTATTAGGAGTCTCGCCAGGACTAGGACTACGGTTGTCCCTACTGGGAGAACTATTAGCGGGATTGCTTGCTTTTGGTGAAGAGGTATGGTTTTCAGAACTATTTTGTCTGAGGGTTAGATAATGATCAGTGTCATCAGCTGGGATATGAGTCCGACTAGGCTCAGCCAACAACCCATTATCGGTATCCGAGGAAACGGATTGTGCCCATTCAGCTGTAGTTTTGCAACGGGGTGAAATGGGATTCGGTGACGCCGACCCAGGATTTGAGATTGCAGTGCCTAAAGGAACAAAGGAGAATTCTTCCCATCTTGGCACGCTATTATCTAGATTGAGAGGTGGGGCAGGGACTAGTATCGTTTTATGGTGGCTTGATGCATCTAGAGTCTGCATGTCCACAGAGCGATCGCGAGAGATTTGGGATTGCCTCTCAGAACGAAGAAAATTTGAGACGGAATTAATTGATGTCCCAACTACGGTCTGATACGTTCTTTGGAACCAAGGTGATGGGCCTGAATCATTCGGAATCAAGTCATTTCTAGATCTTGAGTCTGCTTCTGGGTCTTGGACGCTCCGAAAAGAGTTTTCTTCATCTAAAGGGCCCATGGCGCTAAAGTTTTGATTGTCACTGTTTCCAATAATGTAGTCGATTTCAACATCCGCGCCTGGATAGTATTCATTCTCTTCGTGGCCAGATAACGCTGAATCCTGACCATAAGACACACTGGCGCGATGGACAGCAGGTTCTGGTTGCGTAGTAATAACGTTTGCTGATGATTCCAGCTCTTCAGGGAACGAGTTCGTAAACGGCTGGGTTTGAGCTCCATATCTTTCATTGCGCTGTAGTGTTTTTCTTTTAGGAGACAAGCAAGGTATAGCGCCCTCGCGAATAACAAACACACAGGTATCAACAAAGCAGTTGAATGGTTTCATCCAAGCCGCAACTAAAGCAAGCCAATACAGTGGCTCGACGATATATTTATCACTGCTAGATTGCGAGTTCATTGTGTAGTATAAACATTGTTGAATAAGGGGAAAGATGTAGAGGAGCACGTAGGTAATCGGGTATATAAAGATGGATTTGACTTGGCGTTCAATAATGTTACGACGGTGGTTGAATCGGTCAATGTTTTCACGGTTCAATTGCTGTTGAAAGTCTTTATTGATGAGTGCTGTCATATTGCCGGCATCGGCGATGGCTGAACGCCTATGTGCTTGATTCTCTGGTAAAGGGGATTGGGGGGCAGAAAGCCGAGTCATAATGTTGACGTCAGCGCTCTGTATTTGCTCCTGTTTTCTGATTGCATCAACGAGCGGATTGAGATAGCCAAGTCCGGGAAGATAAGACGCGCCGATTTTGATGTTTCGCCCAATTCTGCGAAGAGCCCGTGTGGGAAGTCTGAAGACACGCCGCCGCACACTTTTCAGAGACTTGTCGTTGGAATCGTTATTTAAACTGTACACGCCAGACTCAGAGTGACTATTTGTTGATACTGATGCCTGCACAACGGATTTGGACACTTCATACATGTGAATTTTCACATAGAGGTAAATTGAGAAGTAGATTGAGATAATAAGGATCATGATGAGAAGGCGCGGAATCCAGGACAACAGCAGGCTATACCATATGGGCTCCACAACCAAGTAACACCACGAGGTAAAAAAAGTGTAGCCAGAATTGCCAACCATCCCAACACTAGCGCAGATGATGGGGATCAAGACAAAGAATACCGAGTAAACGTAGTATCTGTAGTGGTATAGACCGCCGGTGACATTCGGATAAAAAATGAGTAGGGCTGTGTGAATGGCGAGAGAGAGAACTGCAAAGTCAGAGGCTTGAGTTGTTGCAATGTTAAGAAACCCGACGGCGTCGCAAAAACTCGTACTGGAATGGCCATCAACAAATGTAGGACTGTGGAGGTATCGAATGGGGTATATTATGAGGACAATTGCCTTAAACAGATCCAAAATAATGAGGGCTATGGTGAGGTCATGTCTAAACTGTCTTATGCGTTTTCGCTTTCGAGGCGGACGAATCACGGGATACGGCTGATCTAAAACAGAAGGCCGTCTGTTTTCATAGTCCCTCAAAATTCTGTTGACTTTGAAATTATCCCAGTACGGAACAGCGAACCACCAAATAAGAACGGCGAGGCCAGATGCTATGCTGAGCGAAGCAGAAGTTATGGCAAGTATTCTTTGCACGTATGCTCTGTGAAGTAGTAGGTCCATATGTAAGGACCTCGGTCAAAGTTTGCACTGAGTGTTGAAGAGGACGACGGAATAAAATAGATGAAAAAAGCTAGTTGAAACGGAAGTGTCGGGGAGAGCTGGGCATGATGTTTGAATTCAACAGATATTGCCAGATAAAGGCGGCAAAGTGAAGACGAGGCACTGGATATTCATTAGAAATCCATGTCGCGTAGAAGGAAACGGCGGGTGTGCGGAAGAATGGCTTTAAGAGGAAGGAGAGTATAGCAGCCGTAGAGTACTAGAGTGTTTCTAATGCCAGAACGCGTGAGCTTGACTTGTTATGAAAGGTGAAAAGGGCTGAAGAAGAAGGAGAAGAAGATGAAGAAGGAGAAGAAGAAGATGAAGAAGGAAAAAAAAACCCAAAAGTATAACAATAAGAATATAAGAAGGAACAGGCGTAAATTGATTGTGTTTGCTATTTCGATATCGTTCAAAAAAAAAAAAAAAAAAAAAAGCTTTTAAAACTCAGTTGAGCTCGAGTTTGTTAGAACAGTTCGAAGCAGCCAAAGAAGCCAAAGAAGCCAAAGAAGCCAACACCAAAAGTTTCAAAAGTTGTGAAAGTTTTGAAAGTTTATGTCTTATTGGGTAGAATGCTAGAATATATATATTTTGAAAGAGTTGTCGGTATAAGGCAGAGTCTAAGCAGACGAATGGCGAATGGAGGTGGCTGGAACGTAGGCGACTGTGCGTACGTGAATGAATGGAGTCTAGAGACTCTAGGCTATTTGAAATTGATCAAAGAATTCGATCGCGGTCATTTCAATGCTTGCGCTCAGTGTTTGTGTTCATAATACTCATATGAAAGCAAAGACAGAACTGAATCCATTGTAGAGTCAGCTTGTACATCGCGAGCGCTTTAGAGTCGATATTTAGCCAGTCCAGGACTCCAGTCCAGCTACACATCGTAGTACACACTGTAGTATACACAGCATAACTGTGGCACTGGTATACATTACTATTACTGATATCAACTGTGTGCGCAGTTTTCTATTGCATTTAAATCAATACTGTGACGACGTTAGACGCGTCCGCTGGCTCGTCTAGACTCTGGGCTACGTACATGTGGACAACGCTGCTGGCTTTGACGCTGCAAAAGGCTGGTTTAGTACATTTTGTCCGTTTTGAAGCTATTTTATAAGCATTTGGTTAATGAAAAGCTAACAACTTGCGTAGTCTGAGCTCTAGTAGTCCGGTAGGCCTAGTTTGGTAGGTCTAGTCTGGTAGGTCTAGTCTAATGACTCTCTCCATGGGATCTCCATGGGATGCTGCCATGCTGGGCAACTTGGGCATGAGCTGCCGACCTTTTAACTTTTTAGCTTTTTAACTTTTTATTTTTTTAGCCTCTGAATCTTAAATTTTTAACTTTTGGAGTGGCTTCTTCTGACTTAGTAAGAGGGCTAGGGTATAACAACTGAGTTGATGTTTAATTATTTGGTCATTTGCTAACAATTGCTCGTTCGTATTCTAGCTATAATAGCTGCTATAGTAGAGTAGACTCCGTACCGTAGACTCGGCGTAGAGTCTGACCTGTAGTAAGTAAGCCGGTAGATGAACTTGTTGTGAGTTCATAGTAGACTATTCTAGATCTCGAGTCTAGACTGCCATCGGCACATAACTGCACCTGGATTTTCTGACATTGATTCCGGTCGATCGAGTTTAATATTCTCATTCTCATTCTCATTCTCATCTTCTTCTTTCGCCGATCATCAAGCAACAACTAAACACGTCAAAAAACAATGGTCAAAGCTTTCGTTCCTCTGGAATCCAACCCTGAAGTCTTTACTGAGCTCGCTCAGTCCATGGGCTTGTCTTCTCAACTAGCTTTTAATGATGTCTTTTCAGTCGATGACCCAGACTTGCTCGCTTTCGTTCCCCGCCCCGTACAGGCTTTAATTCTAGTGTTCCCCGTCTCAAAATCATACGAGGACCACCGAAAAGAGGAAGATGGCAAAGTTCCAAATGACTACTACACAAAAGTTGCTGGCACACCTGAACAAAACTCCATTTGGCTTAAACAAACAATTCGAAACGCATGTGGCACATATGGAATATTGCATGCCCTCCTCAATGCCTTTTCTAAATCAGACGAAGCTCTTGTCCAGAACTCATACATTAGCAAACTTGCTAATGAGCTTGAGTATTTGAATGTTGAAGAAAGATCCCGCGTCTTAGAATCAGATCTAGAGCTTGAGCAAAAGCATAGCAGTGTAGCATCAAAGGGCAACACTGAAGCTCCTGACGCTAATGACTCAATTGACTTGCATTACGTCTGTTTTACAAGGTCAGCTAGGGCTACTGGCAGTAATTCTCATCAACTCATTGAGTTTGATGGCCGCCGCTTGGGACCAATTGAGCGAGCAGTTTTAAAAGACGATGAAGATCTACTCAGCGAACCTGCGTTAAAGGAGATCAGAACATTTATGGCTCGTGAAAAAGAAAGCCCAATGTTTTCTATCTTGGCTCTATCCCCATCTATGGATTAGACTAGGTATAAAAGTTTCTTTTCTCTCGCATAGCTAGCGGTATAGATCCTTTAGTCTGATCTAACTTCTATTTCTTGAAACTAGATTCGACTCAAATATAATATGTGTCGCGCGTGGAGTAGAATATCTCACATCACCATGCGCGGGACTTTCGTATATTAGTATACAGTAGTGTCTACATTTTGCGGTTTTGACAATTTCACGTTAGAATTTTACCTTTTCTCTTTCATCGTACAGTAGAGTCTGAGTAGACTAATTCTTTTGCCATTGCTGATAAGACCGTCTTTTGTCTGAGTGTTTTGTTCCGTTGACCTGTTATTTTCTCTATAATTTGGAATGAATGATAATACTTCATTCTTGCTATATACTATGGCTTTTTTTTTTTTAAAAAAAGGGAAAAGTTCCCAGGATTGATTAACGAGGTGAATATCTAGAAGACGAAATATATAAAAAAAAAAAAAGAGTAAATATGAAGCCGCCCTCCTGCTATGAGCATTAACAACTCTGTCAATATAACAATTTGCCAAGTATTGTGTCTACTCAGGATGAGAGCCAAAGAAAGTGAGTACGACAAACGAAGTGAGAAATTCAGGCAGGACAATATTACCGGACCATTACCGGTGAGAATCTGTACAGCCGTACTCTGCAGAACCCTTTAACTTCAGTCATGAAAAAGTTTGACAGACCAACTCTAAGCAAGATTGTCCAATTCAGAACGGGCCACGGCGAGTTTGGGGAATACTTCCAAAGACTTAACATTGGGGAACGAGACCATTACTGTGAATGTGGAATACTGGAAACACCACGCCATATCTTGACTGAATGTCCGCTTAATGAAAATGAGCGACAAATA